>JAJMLK010000324.1:0-12208 GCA_030564145.1 Williopsis takata
AGAGACAACAACAGTTCTATCAACAGAGGATGTTGATGCAACAACAGCAACAACAGCAACAACAACAGCAGCAGCAGCAACAACAACAACAACAACAACAACAACAACAACAACAACAACAACAACAACAACAACAACAACAACAACAACAACAACAACAACAACAACAACAACAACAACAACAACAACAACAGCAACAACAGCAACAACAACAACAGCAGCAGCAGCAACAACAGCAGCAGCAGCAGCCACCGCAACAAATGTTCCAACAACTACAACAACTCCAGGCAATCAGACTGCGTCAACTTCAAGAGAGACAAAGGGAACAGCAACAGCAACAGCAGCAGGCTCAACAACAAAGAAGCCAGCATCAATCGCAACAGGGATCTGTTCCTCCAACCTCTCAGGATTCGCAGAATGCTATGGGTTCACCAATGATGCAAAATCAATACAGTGCATCCTTTGGAAATAATCACACCAGTGAAGCTGCTACACCACTGAATATGAATCAGGCATCTCCTTCTCATCCAAGCCCGATACCTCCAACTCCTCAAATGCCAGCAAGTCAGACTCCACAGCAACAGCAGCAGACAGTTCAGCAGAATTCACAGGGGAATAATGATCAGAGAAGTATGGGCTCACAACTAAGCTCTATCCAAGTTGAACTTTTCATGAAGACTTTGTCTGATTTTATGAAGGCTAGGGGTACGCCGTTGACGGGCATTCCAACTGTGGGTGGGAGAAAGCTTCACCCGTTCTTTCTCTATGCAATAGTGGCAAGGCTAGGCGGATCTGCAAATGTTTCCAAGCAGATGCAGTGGGGATTAGTTGCACAGAAGTTGGGATTGGCGACTGATCAAAATCCATCTTATGCTGAGGATTTGAGAAGGGCTTACGTTGAATGTCTCGCTCCATTTGAGAAGTACGCTTCCACTCCAGATGGTCAAAGGGACTTGCAAAATAGAAGACAATTACTTCAAAAGCAGCAGGAGGCAGTGTTGCGTCAGAGGCAAGAGTCTGGACAATCCTCAGCTTCGCAAGCATCTCCGATGCTTCAACAGTCGAACCTGCCTACGCCCACAAATACTGCATCACAGATGTCTCCAAATCAGGTCCCAATGCCGCAACCACAACAGAAACACTTTAGTCAGCCACCCACTCCAATGGCGCCACAGCATGCTCCACAAGGAGCACAGAGACGTGAAAGTGAGATATCTTCCCCGTTTGCCGCACAGATCAGACTAAGTGGTTCTCAAAAGGGTTCATCCAAGAACAACTCTCCGATGGTTGCACAACAAGTAATAGGTCATGCTGGGTCTAGACCTGCTTCCGAACGGAATGTCAGTACTCCATCTGAGCCTCGTACCCCAAGACAGCCAAGTACCATCCGTAATTACTTGCCAGAGCAAAGACTCTTGGATACACACGGTGGGTTTGATGTTAAGATGTTGTCCCAAGTTGGTGAGCAGATTGATACGGCTAAGCCAATTTTTCTTTTTGCTCCAGAGTTGGGCTCCATTAACATCCATGCGCTGACAATGAGTTTGGAATCGAATATAGTCTCTGAAGTGAATTGCGCCTTGAATACCATCCTGGTAACCTCTGCTGATAGCAGTCTCATCATCCCATTGGTGGAATGTCCAGAGCTTCTGGATAACCTTTCATTGCTTGGTTTGAAGGTATTGGACAAGTTGCTGGGCCAGGGTGATGAAGAAAGGGAAACCGAGGATTTCGATTTGGATAATTTGAACATTCAGACCAAATCCAACATTGATGATATCTTTAAAAAGTATGTTGAGGAGGATGGAAACTATGATGAAGTGGAAGTTAAGATTGACTCGTTCAGTGGTGAAGCAATCCGAGAGGATAATATTTATAGTGATGCCGAATCGATTTTTGAGGACAATGTGATGGATGTTGATCAACCAGAGACAAACGGAAAAGAAAGAACTGATGTTTCCTGTGCCACTCCTCATCAGATGAAGATTCCAGAAGAGTACGCTATTCCATCATATTTTGAGATGTTGACTGCAATTCGGAGCGAGACGGAGCACCCATTCAGTTCAATTTATATTCGAACTTCTGAAGATTCACAAGTATTATTGATTGACCAGCTCACAACAATCTCTATGATTTTAAGAAACATTTCCTTCACCGAGCACAATTCCACAGCGTTGGCCAATAACGAGAATTTCAAGAACCTTTTGTTTGCACTTCTCCAAGCCATTGCATCATATAGTGACAGATTCATTTTCGCTAGAAGACGCCTGGGTTTCTTGAAGGACAGTTTGATCATCTTGACCAACATTTCTCATCTTTTGGAATTGAGATCATATAACGAAGCATTGGCTGTGTTGGCCCTTGTATTATCGTTCGGTGGTGAAAAACCACAGAATGCAAACTCTTTCATACCAGACTATATACCATCTACGCACAAGTACCTGTGCCATGGTATTGACGTTCTCGCCAAACTTCTTGTTCGTGATCCTCCAAACAGATCATTCTTCCAAGGTATTCTGACTGGTGTCTATGACCCAAATACCCCTATTTCTGCTGTTGAGGAGAATAAGCAATTAGTGGCATTGTATGTTGGTGACTCTGGCCGGTTCTCAATGTTTGCCGAATTATTCAAGTATTTGATGGCCGTGATTCCGTTGAATACTTTGTCAGTGCACCCTCTTCTACAGGAGAGAGATGCTGCCATCTTACAATCCTTGCTTGCTGCTCTTTTGGTCGTTGATATGATTCCAACGGATTTACTCACAGAAAACATTCCATTGGATTGGTTGTGTACATCTGAATCTATTGGTAATGGATTAGCAAGATTGGGTTTGCTATTGGCCCCTTTTTCATCAGAACCAAACAAAAATGAGACTTTGAAGACTATCTCCGCTCGCGCTTTAGAATTGGTCAACGCGTTGACAGAGAAAGCACTACAAACCTTAGATATATTGAAAAACCACAATGATGCCGTTAGATTCAAGAATGTTAAGTTGAATCTACCACCAGATGTCATCCTTGGCTCACTTTTGAGTACAATTGATCCAAAGGTCCTCACTGAGATCTTGGCTTTGTCTGCGCACATTGGAAAGATCAACAATATTGAGACTAAATCTTAAACTAATTCTACACACTGTGTATTATAAAGCGATTTTGTATTATATCAGAGTCTAACTGTAGTGTTCATTTCTGACTATAATTTTCAGCCAGATACTCGTGGATCCTACCACCGAGGTCATCACCAACAATCCTGGCAAGTTCATATCTCTTCATCCTCATTAATTTTTTAACGTCTTTCACTTTCTTCATGATCAAGTAGTAATCGATATTCGTGATACCTGGAATATTCTGTAGCATAGTCACGATGTTATTACTCAGTTCAGTGTTATCCCTCTGCTTCTCCTCATCTAAACCGGCGTTCACAGCCTTGACAATATCAGGCTCTTCACGGCCCTCTTTTAACTCCATCATCAACTCAGCTGTTTGGTAGGGTGAAGAACTCCAAAGTATTCTCATTTTGGGGAAGTTTATCACCAATGCTGCAATGTCTTTCTGGATTTCCTCTTGCATCCTCCCTATAGAAGTTGGGTGCGGTGCTTTGATACTATTTGGTCTCATTCTCATCTCTGAAAATGGCTCCAAAGAGAAACTCTGGTTATTATCAAATTCAATAAGTAGTGCCGGATGACTGTAGTATTGGCACATTCTCTCACATTGCTCATAAAGTCTTCCAGACTTGAAACTTCCGATCAAATCGGGAATTGATTTTCTTTCGACACATACTCTTGGAGTAAGGATATAGTCACCAACTGTCAACACGCAAGGTAAGACTCTCATCCCAACACGGTGCAATAAGCCAGGAAGTGGTGCTCTAAACTCACGAGCATCAACAAGCACTTTTTCCTCGGCCTTCTGCAACATACCTCCAGCAATTCGTGTGTTGAGCGTTTTCGGCTTGGTAGTCTTTAATCTTTCGCTATCACCTTCGAAATGTATAGCAAGCCCCGCTTTCTCTCTGATGAGTTTCGTGAATGCCTCTTTTTCCTTCCTTATAGCTGTCAGATGCATTTGCTCCTCTATAGAGTCAGAATAATACATGAAATACGTACTGGCTTGTGAATGTCTATGGATAGCCTGGTATAATTCCACTCTGCGGATGAATGCCAACGAAGGTTCATACATGATGATGAACGATGGTTGAAGCTCATTGAGAAATTTATCGTCCTTCTTTCCGTTGTAGCAATCCACAATAACTTGAGTCTCTCGAGTTATGTATTTATAGAATCGGCTTGGGTCATTTGCCTCAGACAACTCGATGTCAATTTCAAATTGCTCATCTTCTATCTGAAGGGGTATTTCATCATCATTATCTTCACCTAGTTCCAACTCCATGAGCTCCATCTCCACGTCCTCCTTGTTCAATTTAACCTCAATATCATCGTCCTCGACAGACGCCCTATGAAGACGACTCACTGCAGCAACAACCGCACCTCCTCTAGTTCTTCTTCTCTTTGTCACAACAGGTGCCTTCGCAAAAGCTCTGGATATTGATAACTCATCAGATTCGTCCGTGGACTCCTTAATCTTGGTTGTCACGGTAGATTTTATCTCCTTCAAGTCCATGTAGTTTTGTAATTTCGTGACCATCATCTTTCGCGCACTGAATGTTCTATCCTTTTCCGTCATTGTCGAGATAAATGTTGTCAGTTGACTCCTAACTTTCTCATCTGAGCACATGATGAGTACAGGACCTGTCTTTGTTTGATCGTGTTGTCTTTCCAAGACTATGTCGTCTAAGAGGAGAGCCAGCTGCTCCCATTTGGGAACTTCTTCCAATAAGTACTCGTTTTCATCGAACACTCTTTTTTTAGAATACGTCACGACAGCTTGGGATTCCTCTGCCAATAACCAGGGGGATTCGGTGTTCTTTTTATCAATGGATGGTCTGTTTGCCTCTAGCACGAGTTGGATCATTTCGTAAAAGTCAACACAGTCATATGATATTAGACATTTCATCAGGTCTTTCAGTAACTTAATATCCTTAACCAGTTGCTTCGTATCATAGGAGATTCTATGCCAGTGTGGATCCAAGATCATGTGAATCGTCCCAAGGAATCCTGGATCCAATGCGTTTTCAATAGACCAGTACTCAATAGCCAGTGTAGGGTTCTTTCTCCTGAGTTCATCAATGCACTTCTTCAGGCAGGCATATAACCCAGTCTGGATCTGTTTCATGGAGTCAGTCATACCAACTTTCACCTCGATGACAGGCTTACAATCCTTGATTAAAAGACTTGATGATACTTCAATGTGGAACCGCGGCCAAAGGATAACCCGTTTAAGCCTCAAATCACGTAGCTTTTTCTGCAATGGCGCAAACCCTGTGGTAAAACTCATGGCAGAATCTGAGACCGCCTTTATAAATCCCCATTTGTTTTGCTGTCGATACATCTGTATAATGAAGCTTTCATTTGACAAATCGTTCAATTGCTCTGCATGCATTATCACCATTCCTGTAATTTTGTCGCTTTGCACAACACCGGAAAGAATGTCGACAATGAAGATACGGGAAGTAACACTCATGATTCCTCCCTTTTGATATAGTTCCCGGCGCTTATCTGAAGTGTATGTGTCACTTCTGATAATTTGGAAATCCGTTTTATGCGCGTCATCGAGCCAAGACAGTTCAGTCAGTTCTTCCAACAGAGTTTCATTGTCACTATCCGTGGCGTTCAGCAGTATAACGAGTGATTGCTTCTTGATGTCCTTGATGGACATTGGGGCACTAAGCGTGTGCAGAAGATTGGCCACCACAGGCTCCAGTCCCAGTCCCTTACCGAGAACCAGCAGTGAATCATCAGCAATGAGGTCTTCCAATATTAGTCGTTGGAAGTGTAGTGGTAACGTTAGTGTGATGTTCAACGGTTCTAGTTGTTCAATCAGGTCTTCATCCTCTCTAGTTGGCAGCAGTGGGTACTCTTCCTGCTCCTCCTCCTCCTCTTCTTCTTGTTGCACCTCTTCCGGATTTTCTCCGGGTAGCTGTATCACAATCTCCTCATCACTGTCGTTATCCTTTACGAACAGAGACATAACTGCACTGCAAACTTCAGTACACTTAACATCAAGTGGAATTCCACTAGCACCAACATAAAAGCATCAAGCCCCCCAAGTATCAAAAACCACAGAGTGTGTGGCCCCGGTAACCCCAGAAAACCCCGGAACTCGTTCCATTTTGTCTGTCAGAAAATCGACTCCGGAGATCTGAAGACGGAACATTTCTACATATGGATATTCTTTTGAATAATCACCAGTTGTTCCAGAAAACTAAAACGGAGTCAATCAAATCAACCAACACCTCTAGTCCTCTAACTATCCTTTCACACAACGAGAGCGAAATCCCGCAAGAACAATGAAGATAAGCGAGAAGATCAAACAGCTGAAGGATGATGAGGCATTTGTCTCTCTGGAGTTTTTTCCTCCAAAGACGGAGTCTGTAGGTGACCTTATAGTGGATTTAAACCTGAGTATTAACTAACCGGTAACAGGGTATCAGAAACTTGTTGGCCCGTATGGAGAGAATGTCCGCTTTAAACCCATTGTTTGTTACTGTTACATGGGGTGCTGGTGGCTCTACTTCTGCAAAGACCTTGTCACTCGTGCAGACTCTGCAAAAGGAAATGGATCTCACCACTTGTATGCATTTGACATGTACCAACATTGACAAATCGATCATTGATGATGCTCTCGCTCAGGCAAAGGCTGCTGGTGTCAGAAACATTTTAGCTTTGAGAGGTGATCCACCAAGAGGCGAAGAGTACCATGTCCCAAACGGTTCAGGTTTCGAACATGCGGTTGACTTGGTGGGATACATCAAGCAGCAATATGGTGATTGGTTCTGCGTCGGTGTTGCCGCCTACCCTGAGGGTCACTGTGAAGGTGCTGACTCTTCTAACCAGAGCATGTCAAAAGATATGCCATTTTTGAAACAGAAGGTTGAAGCAGGTGCTGACTTTATCATTACGCAACTGTTCTATGACGTTGAAAAGTTCTTGTCCTTTGAGGAAACGGTGAGACAACAGATTGGTGACATCCCAATTTTGCCAGGTCTCATGCCTATCAACACCTACCAGTTGTTTCATCGTGCTGCTAAATTGTCCCATGCTTCCATCCCTTCCAATATCCTTGCCTTGTTCCCACCTGGTATCCAACATGATGATGACAAGGTTAAATCCATCGGTGTCGAGCTCATGAAATCGATAATCCATGAGATCTATGCGCGTACCAATGGCCGTATCAAAGTTTTCCACTTCTACACGTTGAACTTGGAGAAGGCTATTGCTCAAATCGTTGAATCTTCTTCATTGTTAAACCGTGTTATTGAAGACTCGTCGGACTTGGCTATTTCTAACAAGGTACTCATTGATCAGGATCAAGATATCAGCATGCCATCCAAGAAGGCAATTGTTGCTATTTCTTCTGGTGAAGGTACTTTGGGGAGAGACGCCACATGGGATGACTTCCCTAATGGTCGTTTTGGTGATTCAAGATCCCCTGCCTATGGTGAAATAGATGGATATGGTCCTTCTTTGAAGATCTCCACTACCAAAGCATATGAACTTTGGGGTTATCCTGTTGATATCAAAGACATTTCGAAGGTGTTTGTTGGATACTTGGAGGGTAAGATCGATGCGCTACCATGGTCGGAATTGGGCCTTTCACCAGAAACTGCAATGATCCAAGAAGAATTGATCCAGTTGAATGAAAAAGGATGGTTTTCCCTGGCTTCCCAACCGGCATGTGACAGTGCCAAATCAGAGGATAAGATCTTTGGATGGGGTCCAAAAGGTGGCTATGTCTATCAGAAGGCCTTTGTTGAGCTATTCGTCTCTCCTGAGTCCTGGAGTCAGTTGAAACCAAAACTGGAGTCAAATGCCAGCGTCGGATATTACATTGGTGATTCTAAGGGCGGATTTGAAAGTTTGATGGAAGGTCAATCCAGTGCAGTTACATGGGGTGTTTTCCCAGATCGTGAGGTTCTACAGACTACAATCATCGAAGAGGAGTCCTTCAGAGCTTGGAGAGATGAAGCCTTTAGCATTTGGGTGGAATGGTGTAAGCTGTACAAAAAGGGAACCCCAAGTTACAACTTGTTAAAGAATGTGCATGATAACTGGTTGTTGGTTACCGTTGTTTGTCATGACTACAGAAATGAGGCTGGCTTGTGGAATTTGCTGTTAAATTGATCGTGTTCGAAATCACATTTTGATATTCCATAAGCAGCTATATGTTACCTAACCTTTGTTTCAAATAAAATATATGCTTCCGTATAAGGTCTTGATTCCAGTCGTGGATCGCCCCTCCTAGGTAATGGACATCTTGTTGTTTTAGCATCAAACAGCCATGGTTCTGTTCTGCACCATTAACCAACAACTTTGCACCCAAACTGATAGGAAACCCCGTCTTCAAGTTTTTAGATGATAGAAATGATAGCTTTTCGAGTTCAATTGCATAGAGCAATTGTCCCTGACAGTCTTGTAGCGTTAATTTGTACATACATTGTTCGTTGTTTATTGTTGACTGTGGTGTATTGGCATCGTTATCGTCATCTTCATTAACCTGCCTGATGAGGTTATACCGGTGTCGATCACTACCAACACCTCCTTCGTGCACCAATAGATCGTCCAACTGGTCAATCAGACTGCGTGAACAGTTTTGTATATCCGTTATTTGGAAGAGTGTTTCTGATGTGTTGTTGTATGGATGAAGTGCCCTCTGTGACCGTTGTCCAATTGGGGTTGTGGGAAACTGTGGGTTCTTGGTGATATCTGATGTAAGGAAGTTCATGTTGAACAGTGACAGTATGGAAAGCACGGACAGATGACGACATGCGATGCGAAGAGTTAAGCAAAGAGCTATGTCATCTAACTGGGAACTTTTAGCTTACTAACACGTGACGACGAGGGCTCATAATCCTCTGGCTTGGGCTACGATCATCCTCCAAACACATAAACTTGAAAGCGCATAAAAGGTACAGGTTACCAGTACAAAACCGGCAATACAAAGACGTGAATGCACACATAAAAGTCACAAAAGTACAGAAACGGGACTTTACAGAACATAAATTAACAATGATATACTCGCTCTTCATCCTCAACAGATCAGGAGGACTCATCTATCAACACGACCTCTCTTCCGGTTTGAACAAGTTGACATCGAACGAGCACTTGATTCTTGCTGGTACTTTACACGGTGTATTTGCCATTGCATCAAAGATAACGCCTACTGCTGTCAAAGTTGGCAGTAACAATACGAGTGCTGCCCTAAATACATCTACGACTTCCACATCGGCAAGTACGATGGGAGCGGTAAATGGAAATACATCTGGTTTGAGATCGATACAAACGGACAAGTTCTCCATGTTCATATTCCAATCGCTAACAGGTCTGAAATTTATTCTTGTTACCTCTCCATATAGCGATTTGAACAACGACGCCGTTGTTGCCGAGGGGGTTCTAAAGAAGATCTATAGTTTGTACTCAGACTACGTTATGAAGAATCCGTTCTATGAGTTGGACATGCCAATTAGGGTTGAACTATTTGACACCAAGCTAATGGAATTAGTCAAGGGATTATAGAAAAGGAATGAACGAATGCATATGTGGGCTACGTAGTGATTGATTATGGAGAAACAGAAATCGTATTATAATGCAGAAGGAAAAAAAAAAACATACACAACAAAATAGAAGAAAGGCAACAACACTGAAATCAGAGCTTACCAAGCTGGGTGATGTACTTACCCTTGTTGGCACCGTGGAACAAACCGGTCCACAACTCTGGAACCTTCTCAAAGTTCTCAGTGGCATCGACAACAGTCTCGTGGAACTTAGACATGTCCAACTTACCTTCACCAAACCACTTCATCAACTGCTGAGCAGCCTCACCCATCTGAGGAATGTCATCAACAATAACCATACCTACGATGGACAATCTCTTTGTGATAACCTGGAAGTAGTTGTTGAAAACGTTGTCACCACCAGTGTTGTAACGGGCAATACCACCAACTTGGACGATACGACCGTGGGTAGCCATGTATGGGATGGAAGAATCCAAAAGCTCACCACCAACGTGGTCGACAAAGACGTTGATCTTGTCGTCACCAACGGCCTTCTTGAAGTCCTCGCTGTAAGTCTCGGACTTGTAGTCGACACCAACAACGGTCTTACCCAAGGACTCGACAAATTCAACCTTGGCAGCACCACCGGCAATGGCGATGATCTTCTTTGGCTTGAAAGCACCAGAGATGATAGACACGAGGGCAGAACCAGCGGCACCGGCAGCACCAGTGACCAACCAAACCTTGTCCTCATCCTCTGGCTTGACACCAGAGTATTTCATAGCGGAGAAGTAGGCGGTCATTGTGGTAGAGCCAAAGACACTCAAGTACTTAACCAATGGCAACTTAGATGGGTCAACCTTGGCGATCATTAGGCCCTTACCGTTGATGATGTTGTGAGTGGCCCAGCCGGTACCACAGCTCAAGTACTCACCCTCCTTGTAGAGGTCGCACTTGGAAGCAACGACACGGGCAATACCACGTGCTGGAGCGACGGATTGCAATGGAACAGGTGGGATATAGGACTCGTATGGTGTGAACCAACCCTTCTGAGCAGGGTCGTTGGACAAGTAGATGGTCTCAATGAGAACCTCATCCTCCTTCAAAGAAGATGGGTCGAGCTCCTTGGTGACAAGCTTGAAGTTTCCCTCTGGGGAGAGGTCGACTGGGCTGACAAGGTCAGCGTACTTCTGGAGGAGAAATTGCTTAGCGGAGATTGACATTGTGAGTTGTTGTGAGTTGTTGTGAGTTGTTGTAGTTGTTCTAAATGTTTTATATGTACTTGTAAAATGAACATATATATAAATCAAAACTGTGAATTGGGAGTTTCTCTGTATTTATATTTAAAGGAATCGCAACCCTCTCATCGAGGGGGGCTCTTTTCCCGCGAAGCCTCGGTTAGTTGTTCGGATAGTTGTTCGGATAGCTGTTCGGAAGGCCGTTCGTGCCTTAGTAATCGCTAACTCCCCTTATTTCCGTCTCTTTTCCGAAACGCTTAGAAATCGTATTTTGAGGTACTGCCTCCAAAACAAATTTGTTTTGGAGGCAGGGGCAGGTGGGGGACATTCCTGCAGTGCCGTTGAGGTAAGGTTGTTCTATAAATGGTTGTTATTCCATCATCGCTGTGTTCTACAACCTTCTAGAAGATTGCGCCCCATGATGAGAAAGGATATCACTACATTTTTTAAGTTACACTAGGGGGCGGGAGGGAGGAGGAAGAAGGAGTGGGCTAGCTATGTTTGGTATGTGCTTTGTATATGGCACATCCTGTTGTCTATTGCGGACACTTTACAGATACGCCATTTCAACCGCACATGTGCACATCCCACCATCTACCCCCCCATCGATATCATAATCTCCATAGGCCGATCCATATGGCTTCTTATACCCCAATCCCATCAACATCATCAACAACAACAACAAAAGGCATGCTACTACTGTTGGAGAACGATGGACCCAACCGCCCATCGTCCTGTAGTGCCCTTACCGGGAAGCCCACCCATCCACACACACAAAATAACGAACATATACACTAAAAAAAGGTCTAATGATGAGATGCGAGGCATATCCTTCGTATGGCGATGGAACGAGACAAAAAAAAAAGGGGGGGGGGAAGGAGGCGGAGTTAAAGGTGATTCATCATCCTGATGTCGTTTAAAACCGTTGGTCAATGTGTTGAGGGACCGTTTGCCCTACAAGCTCAACATAGCAACATGTTTGTTGGAGAACATGGATTTTTCAGACCAAATATTTGCGAGTCATACGGTCGGTGGGTCTTCAAATTACATGAACCGAAAGCCACATGTGTTGTCATAAAACACCGTACAACAACACAGAAACACACATCCTTACACCAACATCTTCCTCGCTTTCTACGGGGAGTGGTGCTGTAGATATTGGTGTACGGGTGTGGCACTACTGGGCTTCTGTAGGCAGCAAGCAACAACAGAAACAGCGCGACCCGTCCCACATCGCCAAAACCCGACAGACGGCGGTAAGTTTTTTTTTTTTTTGTTTTTCTACTTTAGTACATTTTTCGCCCTTTTCTTTTCTTTTTCTTTCTCTTTTTTTTTTAAATTCTGTGCCTCCTCCATC
>JAJMLK010000325.1:0-12027 GCA_030564145.1 Williopsis takata
TCCCCTTTTCGTGTTGTCAATAACAAAAAGAACAGAAAACACACACATCCAAACACCAACGGGAGGTGTTTGGTCGTATAAGCAAGCTCAACAATTGATGATGTAATATATTATATAATATATTACATAATAATACATTAGATAATATATTACATAATAATAATACATTAGATAATACATTACATAAGCAGGTGGGACCCCCCCGCCCCCCCCCCCTTTAAGCCAATTATAATTGTATGACGTTATCATGCAGAGGGGACCCACACACAAACACACAACACAACATCCAGACACCACCTCTGGTGCCGTGTGCAACACACACCCACACCCAAACACCCTTCACCCTTCACCCTTTGCCCTTTGCCCTTTCCCCTATTCAGTAAAATTCTCCGATTCGCGCGGGTGTGTGTTGGATGGGCATCTTTCCCCTTTTGTTCTATTTCTTTAAATCCTCTCTCTGCTCTCTCTCTTTCTTTGATTGAACACTTTCTCTCTTTCTCTTCTTTTTAATCTTTCTCTTCTTTTTAATCTTTCTCTCTCTCTATATATCTCTATATCTCTCTCTTCTTTTGCATTGTAAAAACATAAATTATCTACACCAAACAACAGATCATAAAAACATAAATTATCTACACCAAACAACAGATCAAAAAGGTTGGAGAAACACCACAGAGTGGGAGAGTGGGAAAAAACAACAAAAAGAGAGTAATAGTAATAATAACAAACAACAACAACAACAACAACAACAACAACAAAAACAATAAAAAGAAGACAGTAAGAAAGACAGAAAAGAAAAAGAAAGAAAGACAATGTCCAGAAGAAGAACTTCATCAGTGGGAAAAATTGACCTGGGTGACACAGTGCCAGGCTTTGCAGCTCAAAAGCCAACGGCTCGTAGTCGTCAGGCATCGACATCGCGTATTTCTGCGCTGTCTTCCACATCTTCCACAGACTCTGAGATATGGAGCAAGATTTGGACGGCATTTGTCGAGTTGAACTACAGAAACACATGGATTACACCCTTGATCGTGCTAGTTGTCGTTGTTGGTGCATATTTGCTCTCGGGTAACTATACGGAGTCAAACCCATTGCACATGTTTGTCACGGTGTCTTACCAAATTCCTGGAACGTCAATGCACGGGAAGGGTATCAAGGATTTGGCATTTGTTTCGTTCTACATGGTTTTCTTCACCTTTCTCAGAGAGTTTGTCATGCAGTGCGTTTTGAGACCAAGTGCTTCCTACATGGGTCTTAAAAAGGCGTCAAAGATCAACAGATATATGGAACAGTGCTATTCCATCTTTTACTACGGTATTTCTGGGCCATTCGGCATTTACGTCATGTATCACTCGGATCTCTGGCTTTTCAGAACGGATACAATGTATGCCACATATCCAGATTTGGAGATTGACCACTTGTACAAGGTGTTCTTCCTTGGACAAGCGGCATTTTGGGCTCAGCAATCCGCGTTGTTGGTTCTCCAAGTTGAAAAACCGAGAAAGGATTACCACGAGTTGATCATGCATCACATTGTCACAATGCTGTTGATCTGGTCCTCGTATGTGTTCCACTTCCACAAGATGGGCTTGGCCATTTACATCACAATGGATGTGTCTGACTTCTTTTTATCAACGTCCAAGGTGCTCAACTATCTCGAATCCCCAATTGTTGCCCCATGGTTTGTGCTGTTTGTTGGCTCTTGGGTCTACTTGAGACATTGGGTCAACATTAGAATCTTGTGGTCCATCTTGACGGAGTTCACCACTGTGGGTCCATACAGGTTGAACTTTGCCACGCAACAGTACAAGTGTTGGATCTCGCAATTGATCTGCTTCACTTTGATCATGGCATTGCAACTGCTGAACTGCTATTGGCTCTTCCTCATTATGAGAATCTTGTACAGATTCGTCGTTGCTGGTAATGACGTGAAGGATGACAGATCCGACTCGGAAGACTCTGATGATGACGATTCAAACGAACAAAAGAAGAACAAATAATAATAATAAAGCGCTTGTTCAAACCACATTCACCAAAAACCAAAAAAAAAAAAAAAAAAAAAAAAAAAAAAAAACTACGTACATAAACTATAGCATTTCTAATAACTAATAATGATAATACTATAATAACATACTATTTTTCTTTTCTTTCTTTCTTCCTTTCGTTCTATTTACATAGTAACCTCTTGAACAGATTGCTGGCTGTCTGAAAACTCTTTCAGTCTGGTTTGGTAACCAACTTGGGCGCTCTTGCTCAACACACCGCACAACAACGTCACAGCTCTCTTGGAGTCGTCGTTTGCAGGGATTGGGTATGTCACAAGGGATGATTCAGAATCCGTGTCGATGATACCCACAGTTGGGATTCTGGTCTGTGCGGCCTCAGCGAGGAGAACACGGTTCTCCACTGGGTTCAAAACGACAATCAAGTCTGGCTTCACGATACTACGCTGTTCCTGAGCACTGAGCTGACGTCCTGTTGGCTTATCACCCATGTCAACTTCCACTCTTGACCACTTGGAAGAGATCTCTGTGGCGTTGGTCAGCGTACCAGCGGTCCACTTGGTTGAGATGTAGTGACCACCACATCTGGATGCGCTCTTCTCCAACACTCTCTCGTATGCAGAAGAGCCGACAAACAGCACAATACCACCCTTCTGGGCAACGTTCTCAATGACTTTGCATGCTCTCTTCAGGTATTGCAACGTCTTTTCCAAGTCGATGATGTGGATTCCCTTGTACTCGCCATAAATGAACTGTTGGTTAGAAGAACGGTAGAGCGACTTGGAATGACCCAAGTGTGCACCAGCGGCAAGAAGCTTGGCCACGCTCATCTTATTCACACCCTGTGGGTGTGAGACTTCGAGGTGTGGGATATACACGTCCTTCAAGTGTGATCCCAACTTGGATGAGAATTGGTTGATGAACTGCTTACGGAGGAAGAGCTCTTGCGATGTGTATCCCTCATCCTTGGAACTACGCTCCAAGTGTGGGTACTGTGAGTCCGATGTGGTGGAGGTGGTTGTTCTGATCTTTTGAGAGTCGAGGTTTAGCGTGTACTCCTTGACGAACTCGGTCAACTCTGGCTTCTTTTGAAGGAGATCCCTCAGTTGGCGATCAAGTGCCTTTTCATCGCTACTGGAGAGCTTTAGGGCATCGGCATGTAGCTGCTCAAAAAAGTCCTCAGTGGTGGAAACTTTGTTCTCCTCGGAAGACTCGGCAACCTTTGTCGTCTGTGTGGTGTTGGTGTTGGTGTTGGTGGTGGTGGTTTGTGCTGTGCCTGTTGTTGAAGCCGATCCAGCGGTGGCTAAGCCACGAACACTAAGACGGGTGAAAACTCTTGCTGTAGGCAAAAAAAACAAACAGCTGTTAATGATACGTTTCTCTTTGTAAAGATAGATGAGAGGTACTTACGTAGACGGAGCATCTTTTTGCTTTCCTCCTTCAAAACGTCGAGCTCAATGTCTTCTATATATTTCGTTCGTCCATTTGTCGAAATTTCTTAAATTTTTCACGCCTTGTCGAAATCATCAACAAATTCGCGCGTAGTACAAAAACCAACATCACACGCACACACACACACACACACAAAGCCAACGATGAGTGACAAAGATCAGACAGGATGAATGTTAATTAGGCAAAAAAAAAACACTTAATTACAGGAATACCCATGATATATATATATACCATTGTAAGCATTTCAAGAAAGTAGGAATGCACCGGCACCTTCCTCAACAGCTGTCTTCACTCTTGCAGCCAAAACTTCCAACGATGAGTAGTCTGGCATTTTCAAATAGTTTGCACATGTCATTACACTCGGTAGGTATTCATCAGCCTTATGACCATCTTCTGCTCTCTTCAAAACAACCGTGAATACTGGCTTCAAGTTCTTGAACCCTCCAATAGGCAAGCGCGGTGAGCCAGTTAGGAATTTGAGGAATGCACGGCGCTCCTCGTGGCTAAAACTCGTCATCAGCTTGATCAAGTTTTGCACCGTGTTGGAGTCAATGTTGTATCCATGGTCTGCATGGAGGCATGAAATCAATGTCTCATATGACCAATCCTCAGAGCATTGGCCCATCATTCCAACAATTTCATAGGGGGAGAAGACCAGCATTGAATAGTATGGCAAAACCTCACTGAATCCAATGATAAAGTTTTCAACCTGTTCCATAATTCCAACGTTTAAAGTCCAGTCGACAACCATCTCAATATAGGTTTCAACCTCATCAGGTTTGGTCAAATACTTTTCAGACCCACCTTCAACAAGTTCTATGCCATAACCAGGAACAGTGTAGGTGATTCCCATATCCAAAACATTCTCTCGTTCCTCCTTCAAGTAAACGAGCGACTTATACAGCTGCGCATCAACTTGTGCCAATTTCTCCAATCCAAATTTGACATCGCTGCGCTGTGTAACGTTCAGTTGGCAGAGTTCGAAAAACACTGGATTGAAAGTAAAGTCCAGGATTCTCTGATCCAAGAGAGCACGGGCGATAAACATGCCTAGGTATTTGAAATGAGCCATACGCTTGTCGAATTTCGTGTCAGTAGGAGAGATTGGAGCTGGGAACAACCCGAGCTCAGAATAGATGTGCTTATCGTCATGAGTATTGTCATTATGATCTCTCCAAAGCCCCAAGCTTCTTTCTGAAAAACAATGGCACACGTTAGAATAAAACTCCAAAGTTGGGCCCAATCCTGTACCAACCTCGTCGTTGAACTCAATCTCCAAGATGCTTGGCTGAGCTCCCAACTTTTCCAACACCTTATAAGCACTCTTCAGCAGGTGTTGACGAGAGACACGAACCTTATACCTTGTAGCGCGGCCCAGGGGTATGCTGTTCAATGAATTGGAGTTATCACCATCTCCAGTCACTCTGGAGCTCCAGAGTTGAATCAACCTCGAATAACCATACGATGTGGATTGCAAAAAGAAAATACGCGTCTCCAATGGGAACAAGAAGGGAAATGTTCGAGTGATATGAATAGACCAGTTTGGCAAGATACCAGAGGCAACGATCAAGGGTTCCTCTAATTGTCTCTTCAATTTGGCTGTCAACTTGTAATTCACAAAGAGGGAATCCTCATCAATATCGCCATGGAAGGAATGCAATACTTTCAACATGTTCAAAATTCCAATTGTTGTCCGTTCATTCAAGTGATCCAACTCCTCTTCATTAGTGTTTGGATACTGATCATCCATTTCGACATGTGGTTGTTTTCCTAAAACTTTTCTGAATTGAACGTGATGAACTTCATGCCAGAACCTGGTAGTGTCAAAGCTGGGGTTCTTGGTTTGCGAATTCTTGTACAGAACACCATAAATTGTAGTCTCCAATGGAATAACCTCTCCATCGAGAAGGAACTCCAAATACCAATCCTCATTAGGTTGTTGTGGTCTCGGAGGGCCAAAGAAGTTTGGTGCATTGACACGCCTTTTCAGGAATAAGTTGATGTTGTTAAAAGATGCAATTGCATGGACCAAAATGACAAAGCTAGACATTGACTCTTCGAACAAAGGATTCTCATCGTCAGGGTCAGCAAGGTACGTGAGTTTGAGCTTGAGTTGTTTGCCCAAAGATGCAGCCCTATTCTCACCAGTCTTCAATCCACAACCAATGATACCAAATGATTCAGCTCTAGTTAGTGATTCCTGGAGTTTCTTGACGAACAATTTGAAGGCATCACCTTGGAAAACTTGAAGAAATGTCGTTCTTGCTACGGATCCCAACGACCCAAAGTGGTCATCTTTGAACAAATTGGACAAAACCTCAATGATCCCAGAGCTAATCAGTTCAAAACTGGAAATGACACTTGAAGCATTGACCAAAGTATCTTTCAAAGTGGTCCAAACCTTCATCCAATCATCAGATTGATAGTGTGAGCATGCTTCACCGTCACATAGGCTTTCATTGAGTTCTTCCAAGAGCTTCAGATGCTCTGTCTTGGTGTCATCGCCAGCCTTACGAGACAAGTACTCACGTTCAATCAGAGTGGCAGTAGTGGTCAACTTACCCAGAACGGTTTTCATATCCAAAGTCTTGAACAGCTCTGTCTTCCTTTGAGTCACTGGAACGACCGGAGGTTCTTCATATCCGTCAGAGTAATCATCTTCGCTCATAAAGTCATCATGTTCGTCATGGTCATGGTCATGGCCGTTTCCATTTCCATCTTCATCTTCTCTTTCAGAGTTGGATTCATGGTCGTCATGGTCGTCATCAGCATCATCATATTCCACTTCGTGTGCCATTTCTGATATGGTATCTGTAATATTTCTCTCGTCTTGTCTCAAGATAACGAGGAGGCCAGAATTGTCTGCAAACAAACCTTCCCTTTCGAATTCGCCAATGAAAACTTCTGGGTCTTTTGTAATTAACAATTTGGACAAAAGCAATGCACCCAAGAGAATTGTATACGAATTCAAGTTGTTCTTCTCCGACTCAATGGTTCCCTTGCTCTGAATGACTATGGAAGCAAGAAGACCAACCATTTGTCCGCTATCTTCAAGTTCGTTCAACTTGGGGAACGATGCACAAATACGCAAGAGAGCAGTAAGGGCAAGACGACGAACTTCAAACACCACCGTTGCAGAGTAGATGTTGATCAATAGGGAAATGATTTGATTGGCAAACCGTTTGTATTGATCCATCACCTCAGTATAGTCCTTTGGTATCTTATCCTCAACGGTCAAAACAGGCTTTGGGCCACTAGGCAAAAGGCGTGTAATTAAGTTGAGGATCGACAGAGTCAAGTCCTTAGGGATAGACATGAGCGTTTCAATGGTGATGCTATCAGCATCGCCATTGTTCTTTTGATGCTTATTCAGGATTGCCTTCAACGAGTTTCCTAATTTACCCGTTTTGACGATTTCAACACTGAGGTTGTTGTTCTGTGCACAAAAGCTCAGCATGTTGAGCAATTTGAGAGTTGTTGACAAAGTCGTATCAGAACTCGTGACAACTTGGAACATCTTTTCCAAAAGTGCCCGGGTGACAATTTTCTCCAACTGCGGAGACTTGAACAAATTGTTCACTATAAGGGCAATTGCCGTCCATGAACTATCCAATTCCTGTGGGTCTGAGTATTCAATGACAATGCGTTGCAAAACTGGAAAGATCTCCTCCACCGTGGAGAGGTTCGTCAAGCTGACATGTTTGACAGAGTTTGCAACGATGCAAACAGCTTTCCTCTGAGCATGGATGGTGAAGAAGTCCAAGTACAAAAGCACCGAGGGTAGGCATCCCTTTGACAATAGGAAATGGCCATGGAACCTCGAAATAAACTCCAAAGTTTGAAGCGCTTGTTCCGCAAGGTCGATAAAGCTAATCTCCATCAGCTTGGCCTTTAAAGATTCAATGATACCACAATCGATTGCAGAGCGGCAATAAGTCGGTTCAATTTCCAACAAGTTGTACAGACAACGACACGCCACAATCTGCAACTCCATGTGATCTTGCCACACTGGCTCATTCAACACTCCAATCAAAGCCTTGGAGAGCTGATAGTGCGGTATTCCGCGTTCTGCATCCAATACATTCATCATCAAGAGTCGTTCACTCAATTCGTTAATGGTATCCTGCACCAGGTATGGATCATCTCTACCGTTGATTGTTTGGATGTACCCGTCAAATTGAACACTCTGGTTGTTTTGAGCAAACACCAGCGATTCTGGCAGGATACGGCTCATACTCTCAAGAACCGAACTTGCAGGAACACCGTTTCTGTGGGCATCTGCCAACTGGCGGAAGGCACCTAGAAGGGGGTTCTCATCCTCAACCTCAACGTCGTTGTCGTTGTCGTTGTTGTTGTTGTCGTCGTCGTCATAATCGTCTTCATCTTCATTGTCATCCTCATCTTCGTCTTCATCCTCTTGTTGTAGTTCAATCCCATCCAGATCATCTTCATCATCTTCATCAATATCGTTGTCACCAACATCGCCATCCTCGTTAACAAGCACATCTTCTGCACGCACTGGCACCAACTGTGGATCCTCATCGTGTCCACTACTAGAACTATCATCAGAGTGCGGCGTCTCTTTCTGCAAGGACTCGAAGCCCCTATTGTGTTGGCCCCCCATCCTTTGCAAGCTCTCATCTCCTGAATCCATTACAACATCCTCATCCTTTCCGCTCATTATGAATGTGTGTATATATATATATATATATATATTAATTTGTTCTCAATGGCAAAGAGGAGTTTAAAAGCCGGCAAAAGGATTCATTAACTTCTTCACCAACTGTGCGTGTGCACGCGTGGGCGCGGGTTTTTTTGTCCTTGTTGTTGTGAAAGGGCCAGTAGGCAGTTTGTTATAATCAAAAAAGAGAAGAAAAAAAAAAAAAAAAAGAGCTCACCTTTCTTTCTTTCTATTTTTTTTTTTTTGGCTGCTTGTACTCTCTCTCTCTCTCTCTCTCTGTGTGTGTGTGTGTGTGTGTGTACTATTTTGAGTACTCTACTTACTACTAATTTTTGATAGGTTGTTTGATATACGTTTTTGCTTTTGTTTGCTTGATAGTTTTTTTGTGCCTGCTGCTGCTGCTGCTGCTGCTGCGGCTTTTGGACTTTTTTTTTTATTCGCCTCCCAAGGGAAAGGAGGGAGGACAAGTGAGCGAACAAGGAGAAATTGGGATCGTTAGTGTGTGTGTGGGGGGCAATTTCTCCACACACACACACACACACCCATCCAGACACACACACTAACCATCCAGACACCAACCATCCATACACTCATCCACTCCCATCCAGACACCATTCAACAGCCGCCCAACGCCATAAGCCCATAAACACCCGCTCCTTTTTGTAGTTATTATATAAGCCCATACAAAACGTGTTCGCGGGAGAAAAAGAGAAAAGTTTATGGTTACGGAGCGCTTGAACTCATCGCTTCAGTAAAATTTTCATCTGGCCGCACCACACACACACACACACACACACACACAAATTTTTTGAAAGAAGAATAAAGTAGTGTGGGTAGTATCACACATTTATAGATATCCTATAGGCAAAAAAAAAAAAACATAACCCCCCCCCCCCATCACCAACAACAACAACAGCATACACACAACAAGATGCCTAGATCTAAGCGTTCCAAACTCGTGACACTCGCACAGACAGACAAGAAGGGTAGAGAGAACAAGGAGCGTATCTTTGACGAAGTGAGAGAGGCGCTTGACACCAACAGATACTGCTGGATGTTCTACCTCGAAGACGTCAGAACCCCTGTGTTGCAAGAGATCAGATCCGACTGGGCTGGTTCAAAGCTCATCTTGGGTAAGCGTCGTGTCTTGGAAAAGGCCCTCGGTGACACCTTGGAGCAGGAGTACAAGGAGCACTTGCACAAGTTTGCCAGATTGGCCTCCGGTGTGACCGGCTTGCTCTTCACCAACGAGGATGTGAGCACCGTGCAGGATTACTTCACTGCATACACCAAGGCTGACTACTCCAGAGCCAAGCAGAGATCGCCTATCGATTTCACCATCCCAGAAGGTATTGTTTACTCCACCGGTGGCCGTATTCCACAGGAGGATGACGTTCCAATGTCGCACTCTTTGGAGGAGACGATGAGAAACAAGTTCAAAATTCCAACCAAGATTAAAGCTGGTAAAATCACCATTGCTGAGCCATACCACGTTGTTAACAAGGGTGAGATTCTAGACGTGAGAAAGGCCTTGATCTTGAAGCAGTTTGGTATTGCCGCTTCCGAGTTCAAGGTTAAGGTGAAGGCTTATTACGACGTTGAAACCTCTGAGATTACCAAGTTGGATTTGAACATTGACAAGGAGTAATACCTTTGTTTTTTGTTTTTTTTTTTTTGTTTGTTTAATAGAAAACTCTATTGGAATGAAATTGGAGAGAGGGAGAGAAAAAAGAGAGAAGAAGAAGAAGAAGAAGAAGAAGAAAAAGAAGTGTGTATATTAGCATTAGAAGAGAAGGCATGTGTGTTTTCATTGAATTTCATTGTTGTTATTGTTATTATTATTATTGTTATTATTATTATTATTAATAGTAGTAGTAGTAGTAGTAGTAGTAGTAGTAGTAGTAGTAGTAGTAGTAGAATTGTTATGATTATTAGAATAGTTAGGTAGAACTATTTTGCAATCTTCACTAGTGAGAACATTGACACTCATCTATTTCATTTGAAAGGGAGGGGGATGTGTATATCTCAACACTTATCCATTTCCCACAGTTTCAACAGGTTCCTGTACTCCGGAATATCCTGGTCTTCGCCAACCAGTATGGGTATGGGTAGATTGCAAAGCCTGCTCATGACAACGTTGATTACATTGTTATTTTTGGTTGACGAGGAAGAAGAGGCCGCCAAAGATGAATAAGAATATGTCGATAGTAATCCCCAAGTTGCTATCATTGAGTACAACTTTTGCGCATCGTTTCCCTCCTCGCATAGGTCAAGTTGGCATTTGCCTATTAGGGCAAGTAGTTGTGGAGGTGTAGACACGTGAACCACTTGTACTCTATGAGACATTTTGACATAGTTTATTGTCGATCTGTGTTCTTCCTGTGGTAACTCTAGTGGTTTGGATATGTCGAGGACGATGACAAGTGCTGGGGCATCTTGTCGTTGTACCTGTAGTTGTGGTGATGATGATGATGATGATGATGATGATGATGATGATTCAACCAATTGGAGTATCACTTTATCTATAAAGAGTTCAAACGAGCCTCCCAGTAATCCAGTTATCATTGTGTGCTATCCATTGTGATCTTTTTATGTATAGATAGATATATATATATCTCACTAGTGCTACGCCCCCAAACAGGAGAGAGAACAAGAGGTTGGGTTGATTGAATGGGGAACAACAACAACATCCGCCCTTACGCACAAAACATGGACAACCAGACACCAACCGAGCAATGCAGTAAAGAGAAATAACATCCGTACACCACTTCTTCTTCTTCCAGTTTAACACCCCTCTCCGGGTAACTGGCTACACGGTTCCCACACACACACACACACACACACACACACACACACAGAGTTACACTTACAATGCATAAAACAAACACACACACGGCATATATACACATAAACTTACAACACAAAATACGCACCAAGAGACGTAGATACATACCACACACTCATACCCATTCATACATACTACATACACATACAACATTCTCGGCCGATGTAGGGGGGGGGGGGGGGGAAATAATAATATTAAAAAAAACGTGCTGGTGCTGGTGCTGCTCCTGCCGTTGCTGCTTCTTCTTCCGTATGTGTCCCACAACAGTGGAGGCAGGCAGCCAAGCATGTGGAGATTTTGGTAAGGGGGAGGGGTAAGGGAGGACAAACAATAGGATGGGGAAAAGGGGGAAAGGATAAGAGAACAAAGGAGTACAAAAGATAAGAGTAAGAACAAAGGAGTACAAAAGGTAAGAGTAGAATCAAGAAGAATCACAAACCATAAAAAGATACACCCATATATCGATATATATATATATATATATGTATAATTGTTCAATTCTACAAAACTGCTGAAAGTGGTTGAGAAAGCAAAGAAAAAAGGTACACGCACATACATACAGCGAAACAGGGGGGGGGGGGGGGAGAAAGACATACATATTTTATCAGACTACCACAAAGCAGCAGACACAAAAAAGAAGGAAACACCCAACTGAAAGCCTTTTTAACGCTCCTTTGTGTGTGTGTGTTGTTTCCCCCTCTCACCCATATATACGCAACTCCTTTTCTACCAATCTGTCTAATCGCCCGTTCAATCTCCACATAGACACATATACATACACACACACACACACACACACACACATACTCAAACGTATTCTACAGTTTACTTCAAATCGATTTGGAAACTTTTTTTGGCTGTACTACACATTCATACATACATACATACACTTACTCACTGAAACGTACAAAACAAAACAAAACAAAACAAAACAAAACAAAACAAAATAAATATAACGAAGATAGTAGAAGATAGTATATCTCCCTTCCGCCCCATCGACACACACTCACTCACATATATATATATATATATATATATATATATATATA
>JAJMLK010000326.1:0-11872 GCA_030564145.1 Williopsis takata
GAGGGGAGTAGCAGTGGTGGTTGGTGGTTGGATGGTGGTTTTCTAAAAGCCGTGCGCCGAGAGAGAAGGAGGGGAGGGGGGACAGCTGTGCAATTTATATACAACACACAAGAGAAGAATGCGAGGGGACTGGGAAGAGGAGGAGGGAGAAGAAAGGACTCTAACTTGCTTACCCATGTGAGTGGTTAACAATAGTGTGTGATTTTTTTTTTTTTGTCTTTTTGTGGGTGGTGGGCCCTTTTTTGGACGGCGGTTCGATTGCGTCAAACCGCGCCGATCCCTCAACGCACGGAAGCTTCCGGAGGGGAGGGGGAGCTTCCAACACAGGTTGTGCCAAACGGAAGAGAAACAAAAGGGCAGACCACCCACAAGTGGGCCCAACACAGGCGTTCCCTACAGGTGTCTGGATAACAACAGCAAGACATGGGTATCTGAAGCGATTCCCTTGCATAAAGCGTAGAGTACGATAACCAATTGGTTCAATGGCATGTTAAAACCAAACTCTCAATGCTACCACTACTCCATACATGCGATTTTCGTTCTTCTTTTTCATGCACCCCATGTGGTGTGGGGGTATTATTATATTTGATCACTTTATTAAGAACGATAAACTAAGGGTTCATCACACGCCACACTTTTCGCGAGTAGTCCTCGCCATCGTTCAGACTTGTAATCTCCTCCTTCTCGTCAAAGTGGCCAACGTCCAGCCGCTGATCGACATATGTAGAGTCACCCTTTGGGTCGATTATTGGGGTGCCAAAGTCTGTGGAAACGATGGATACCTGTCTTTTGTGCCCAGGACCACCTTCAAGGGTATCATCACTCGAGTCGTTCTCAAGCGACCCACTTGTCTTTTGGTAGGCAATGACATGCTGTTCGATATCTTCAGAGTCGCTGTCTTCGTTATCAGAATAGAGCGATCCCCCTCTGAGACAGCACAGGTATAAGAGTGCGCCAATGGCCACTAAGGCAACAATCCCCACTGCAGTGAACACTCCGGCAACTTTCCCCTTGTGATCAAAGAATGAATCATTGGATTTGGAGGTTGTGGATTGGGCCTGTGGGTCATCCGTGGGAAGAGTCGTTGGAATGTTAACCACTGTCGTCTGAGTGGTAATGATCTCCGTCTGCGATGATATAAGTGTGGCAATGGATGTTATGTAAGACGTTATAACCATGTTTGTTGATTTTGATACTGATACTAAAGATGCAGTAGTAGAGAGGGACATCTGTGTCGTTGTCGGCGTTGTCGATGATGGTAATTGAGTCGTGGATGTGGAAGTTGTCGATGTGGTGGTGGTCGAACCCGTGGATGACGTTGTTGTGGATGATGTGGTTGTAGTGGTGGATGAAGTTGTTGGGCTTGGATTTTGTGTGCTTGTGGTACTCTGATTGGCTGTACTTATACTGGTGCGAGCACTAGTGCTGGTGCTTGACGTTGAAGTCAATGCTGTTGTGCCTGTATTCGTAGATACTAGTGCAGAAGTGGTACCTGAAGCAGTTGCCGTACTTGTTAAAGTAGCTCTGGACGTTATTACTGCATCACTACTAGTGACAGCTTCGGCACTCGAAACCACAGCTTTCAGCTGGATGTATCCATACGTTCCATCCTGTGCACAGAGCTCACCAGGATAACCAGGACATGGCTCTGAGCATTGGTTCAAGTCCACCGTTGACCCAGGTGCATCTTTTGAACAATAACAATTCTTTCCGCTAACAACGGCAAAGTTGAACCCAACACATGTGTTTGAGCATAACCCATTGGACATAAACATTGACGATGTCTCATCGCTGCCAGTGTTTTGTGTAGAGCATAGAGAAAGAGCTGCAAGTGCCCGTTGGAACAAGAGCGAGTATAGTACTAATACCACCTGTACTCTCATGGTTTTATCACCAAGCACAGTTGATAATAAGTGTCTATGAGAGGAGAGGGGTAAATGCGGATAAGGAAGAACCTGGTTACTGAGATCAAAAAAAAAAAAAAACCAAAGATCAAACACAAGCTGATAGACAAACAATGAAACTTTTCCTCTAGCTGAAGTTTGAAAATGCGTAGTACAGCCCAATAGTTCACCAAGAAGGGAGGAAATTCACCTATCTTAAATTCTATGTATAAGTCTTTTCTGTTGGGTGTGTGTTTTTTTTTCTTTGTTTAGGTTGTGGGCTACCACCCTGTTGCACTTGCGTCGCAACTTGCTGCATATCTTGCTGTCACTATCCGGGCGATGCGAGAGGTTTTTATAAACTGCACCGGCGACAAACTCGTGGTGAGGTTTATACAGCCACGGATATGGGTGCGGCGTATGTGGGTCAGAGGTTGTAAGGTGAGCGGACTGACTGAATAGGGGAACTCTGTTATGCAATCAATGCAGACGTTCGTACGCCCCACATGTCCACCTTAAAGCCAAATCTTTTTTTTTTTTGGTTCTCTACAGTTGTGCTTAAACTAACAAACAATAAGATGCAAAATTGGTCCTATTATACGAACCGCACCCTAACTGGGTCAGTACATTGTTCTCCTCCTCATTCTTGATCTATTAGTGGAGAAAAAAAAACACAAAGTGAGTCTGTTATCTCTCTACCCCTCGAAAGCAATCCTTCCAAGGTGTAGCTGAAGACTAGAATTTCATAGTTGCGATAATATGACAACAACAACAACAACAACAAAAACAACAAAAACAACAACAAAAACAATCACAGGGTACTCATCTCTCAAACCCCTGCAAAGTGGGACACCCCAATGCCGTCGCTGTCCGCTCGATTGCTCTTTTTTTTGTGTTTTTTATGCCCGTCTTGACACCAAATGGCCGGATTCGGCCAATGAGATGTTGTTCCCGACAACCAAGGCGGGAACCTTATCCACTAAAAGGGTAAGAGGTTGATGGGTGGGGGATCGACAATCGCACATGCCTTAGTGTCTGTTGTTTGATTCTGCCAGATTGTTGTTGTGGTTTTTTCTTACGTTGCTCGGTTTGTTTGTTTGTTTACCTTTTTGGCCCGTTTGTTTACTTGTTTGTTTACTCCCCTCGCCCCTCTCTCCATCATGGATCTTTGGATACCTTCAAGTTTTTCATCAATGATGTTATTGCGTTTTAGGTTATACTTGGTCAACAAATCTGTAATGTTTAAAAAAAAAATGGGCCAGTAACTCTGAGGCTTATCGAGCTCATTCAGGCCCGTCCAAACTGTCATCATTGACAGCAACACTAAAAACTCAACAACTCTATTGTTGGATGAAGATGTTGAAGCCCTACACAAACCGAGGGAGCCGGAGGCGAGTCAGGTAGAGGTGAAAAATCTTCACACCCAACATCTTAAGGTATCTAGTATTATAATAGAAGGAGAACTCTCTCACTAACATTTAACTTCTATTACGAATTAGGCCTCAAGTGAGTTTCTACACAAGGGCACTTCCTCATCGACGATCACCCCAATCGGGATACTGAGACATTAAATAGAATAGTGACCCTACGAGCCTCGACTTACAATATCTCTTTTGCCAGTGCAATTTAAAATGGTACCTCGTAATTGTTAGCTCCATGTCTAACGTTCTCATTTTGTCGCTATCGCGGTTTGGGGCAAACCTCTATCGGCCTTGAAATCCAATCCACCGAGTTTATCAAGTGGCGTTATGGAATACTAACTCTGAAGTCACTCATCGTGTATTTATTTGAATGTAAAATCGAATACACCATATTCTAATTCTTTGTATCCTGCCCTCTTAAAGAACTACCATCTCTTAGTGTATTTGATTCCAGTTTTCTGTCCCATGATTGATTGTCGCGGGGAGGAGGCGGGGCACCCAAAACAAATAATCAGTGTGGGCCCACATCTTGACAACACGGCTCCAAAAAAGGTGCATCATTATGCTTTAATTGGAGGAGGAGATCGCTTGAGATATATTAGTAATGTAATAATATCATATACGTAAGATTTTATTCAATTGTTTGTGTTTTGTTTTGTGTTTTTTTTTTTTTTTTTTGCTTTTAGCTTGACATGCATTATGCAAAAGTTAAACCTTGGTAAGGTTGGTAAGGTGTGGAAAGTTTCTTTCAAATACATCAAATGAAATGCCTAATTTATCGATGGAACAAAATTGCGTTCTTCTAAAAGGAGACCCAAACCCCACTCTTAAGAACAACATATTGCGTGCATAAAGTAGAAGAATTTCCAATTTAGATATATTATTGCTGATATTCAACCGATCAGTTTTGTCATTTTTCCGATTCAATTGATAACAAAAAGGCAAGCAATTAGCATTATCATTTATTTAAAGTAGCAATATGAGAAATCCTTATAAGGCGAGGCATATATAGAAGCGAGGGTAGTTTTTCTGTATCCATTTGTTTCGCATGCTTTTTGAACCAATAACCTCTGGGGAAGACAATTTCTCGATTCTAAAGCCAAATAAGAAGAGTACTTGGGTCCTCCAAGTGAAGTAGCGTTATGCCTAAAATCGTCATTTGTGTTTTGATTCTTGGCCTTTGCATCACCGAATTTTGGAAAATGGGCAGTGGTCAGAGTTGATCGCATAAAACTACGCATTATCCCGAAAACAATTCACAATTGGAACACCTGTGTCTGTAAGCGACTTTCAATGCTTTTTTTTTTTCACCTACTCAATTACCCACTAGGTTCACTAAGAGTTCAGATCAACATATTCTGTTACAGCGTTAGACTTTACTTTACAGGCCAATGTCAAAGCGTGTTTTAAGAGAAAAAAAGAGGCCCCATGCCCTTCGTGTAAATACATCTGGATCTTTTTTTGCTGGCGGCGATATGTATTAATAAAACTCACCCAGTTTATGGTTCAGGATCAAATCTCAAGTTAGCTGTTTGCAGATCAAGTATTGAGAGTGACCGCCCAGCATTCTGCTGACAAAATATCTTTCGAAAATGTACCTCTGCGCGTTGCCCATCTTGATCTACGATCTGATTGAATAAAAAAGATCAACCACACCACATTCATCTAGCCAAATAGATTCTTGGAGTTAAGATCACTCTACCTGCTCTTGATGATAGTAGAAACAGGCCTGCAAAGCATAGCGAACACCAAGAAAAAAAAATAACTATTCGGAAAAACGGGACGTGGAGTTTCAAGTTGATTAACGTTGAGCCAATAAAGTGAAGGATTTTCATCACCTGCTGCAGATTCCTTGTGAAATGTTCAAACATAATAACCAAATTAGGCATCGTTCCACACGCATGATAGCTCGCATTTATGATACACAAAACACAACTACACCTTAGAGATCGGGGTACTCATGGAAATGCCGACATTGGAGAGCCAAACTCTTCTGCCTCATCTGGAGAGAGGGGGCGGGGCGTCGAACAACAACAGAGCTCCGAAGCGCAGGCTCGGTAAAGGGATGTTGCCCCGTATCAAAATGCTAACCCCTCTTTTGGCACGCTCCTAAAAACAGTTCTTAACTCCATTACTGGGATAGCTCGTCGAATACCTAAACACCACTATTACCAGTGAATGAGGAAGGACAACCATGAACTTAAGATCCTATATTGATAAATATAAAACCTTACCAACAAGGGGGAGGATCACCTTTCCCCCCCCCCCCCTCTTCACGCACTTGAAAAGAATTTAGCCTCCTGCGGGGTTTTTTTTTTGTCGCATCGAGCCCTACACCGAGTAGTGGTGTGTGTGTGTGTGTGTGTGTTCCTCACCGTGCCCCGCCATTACGTAAATTCATACAGGTGAGCACTCGCATGCGTGAAGTGTTTCCTGGAGACGAATCAAAAAGACACCGCCCTGGCGTTGTGATGAAGCGAGCAGACGCCGTTGGTGTACCCTAGACCCCAAAAAAAGAGGGACAGTGTGTGAAGTAGGTACACATTTCCACTTGAGTCATTCCCGTTAGGGGGTCACTCGAACTAACTGTGTGCCATCAACACCCATGGTACCATGTGTAATATAAAGCACTAAAGGCCGCCCGCTGTTCCACTGTTGGGTGCATTCTTCCCAAGACGCATGCGTGTAAGTCCGAGTTACGCACTCGATCATCGTTAAAGGGACAAGTATAAAAGCTCATAGAACTCCGGACTAAATCAATCTGGACTACATACACACTCTCTCCCTCCAGTTCTACTGGTTTCATCTCAATTAGGAACAATGCTCAGAACCATCACCAGATTGGCCAACAAGAACACCCAGAGAGGCTTCGTTAGATTCCAATCCACCATTCCAGAGACCCAGAAGGGTGTTATCTTCTATGAGCACTCCGGTAAGCTCGAGTACAAGGACATCCCAGTCCCACAGCCAAAGCCAAATGAGATCTTGATCAACGTCAGGTACTCCGGTGTCTGTCACACCGACTTGCACGCATGGCATGGTGACTGGCCATTGCCAGTTAAGCTCCCATTGGTTGGTGGTCACGAAGGTGCCGGTGTCGTTGTCGCCAAGGGTTCTGAGGTTACAAACTTCGAGATTGGTGACTACGTCGGTATCAAGTGGTTGAACGGTTCTTGTATGTCCTGTGAGTTGTGTGAGAAGGGTTACGAGTCCAACTGTTTGCAAGCTGACTTGTCCGGTTACACGCATGACGGTTCCTTCCAGCAGTATGCCACAGCAGACGCTGTCCAGGCTGCCAAGATTCCACAGGGTACCGACTTGGCCGAGATTGCCCCAATCTTGTGTGCTGGCGTTACCGTCTACAAGGCTTTGAAGACTGCTGACTTGAAGCCAGGTGAGTGGGTTGCCATCTCTGGTGCTGCCGGTGGTTTGGGTTCCCTTGCCGTCCAGTACGCCAAGGCCATGGGTTTGAGGGTCCTTGGTATCGACAGTGATGAGGAGAAGGAGAAGCTCTTCAAGTCCCTCGGTGGTGAAGTCTTCATCGACTTTAAGAAGACTAGTAACATCACCGAGGCTATCCAGGAGGCTACTGGCGGTGGTCCACACGGTGTAATCAACGTCTCCGTCGCCGAGGCTGCCATCTCCCAGTCCACTGAGTACGTCAGACCAACCGGTGTTGTCGTCCTTGTCGGTTTGCCAGCTGGTGCCGTCTGTAAGTCCGATGTCTTCTCCCACGTTGTCAAGTCCATTGCTATCAAGGGTTCCTACGTCGGTAACAGAGCCGACACCAGAGAGGCCATTGACTTCTTCACCAGAGGTTTGGTCAAGTCTCCAATCAAGGTTGTTGGTTTGTCCACCTTGCCGGAAGTTTACTCCTTGATGGAGCAGGGTAAGATCTTGGGTCGCTACGTCGTTGACACCGAGAACTAATCAGTTAAACCGATAAAACAAAAACTCGCGGTACATTCACCTAGATTGATTCTCCGGTGTACTTTTGGATGGCTTATTATTTACTCAATGGGAAGTTGTGCCCCCCCCCCCCCCTTTTTTTTTTCTTCTCTTTGCTTTACTGTAGATGCTACAAGATATGGACAATCATTAAGAACATTAGTTGAACATATTTCATACAAAGTCTATCACTCAGTCTTCACCATCTTATTCGGATCTTGTGAAGCAGCTGGATCAACATCGTCAAAGCTTCTTTTGGTGCCGTTGCCATGTTCCATAAAGTCCGTGGCTAATAGCCTATTCAGTTCATCATCGTCAATGGCCTTTTGTTCTTCAGTGTCAACGAGTCCAGGTGTACCTTCCTTAGATAACGATTCGAGCACTTTGTCAAACTCTGGGTCATTCAAATCATCAAGAGCAATTGTCTTCGGAGCAGGCGGTACTGGATTCTGCTGCGGAACACTATTCTGTGGAGCACCAGTATGCGACACTGGTGCTTGAACAGGTTCAGTCTTGACATGTGTTGACGTAACAGATGGAGTAGAGGACGCTGTAGGAGTTACCTTCTGGGGAGATTGTAGAGCTGAAACAGTACCGGGCGTATTTTGTGAGACGACAGGTTTCACATCCATAGGTTTTTGTGGAGAGTGGGAACGAGACCCGAGATTTGAACCTGGATTGGAAGTATTAGAAATGCCCCTGATCAATTGTGGTGGTTGCTGTACCAATGGGGATGCTATTAGAGAACTGGTCGCAGAATTGGATCTGGAGAGTTGATTAGTAGTTGCCTTTGGTGGCACGATTGGTTGTGAAGAAGCTGGCTGTACAGGACGTGGCGGCAGTTGCGCCTGAACGATTGGACCTGTTTGAGCGGCTTTTTGTTGTGGTACTTGCTGTGGAGTCTGACGTGGTACCGGAACTTGTTGCAGTGGCACCTGCTTTTGTTGAACTGGTTGTGGCCTAGCCTGTTGTTGCAATTGAGGAGTGGATACATTTGGAGTCATGCCCCTGCTCGTAGGTGCTGAACCGGGAACGCTCAGCGGTGCTTTGATACGGCCATTCGTAACTTTGAACGTTGCAGCGTTCAATGCAACGGTTAAAATCTTTGTCAACTGTCCAGGATTGGTGTCAATCAAAGTCGCCAATGGATCAGATATAATACCCTTAGCCTTGGCAATTTGTGTCACTTGTGCAATAGTCATGGCAATGGCCTGCGTCAAGATTGCAGAAATCGTTGGCTTATCAACCAAGGTACGTAAATCCTTGGATAAAAGAACGAGCTGTTGTTGTAAATGAGCCAGTGCCTTCTTAGTATCAGCACCCAATGAAGAAGGTCTCTGTTGCTGTGGTTGTTGTTGTTGTTGTTGAGCAGTTGGTGCCACACGAGTAGTGTTCTGAACTGGGACACCGCGGTTAGCAGCCAACTGGGCCTGAATGCTTGGTGTCTTATTCAAGACTTGTTGTTGGGCATGCTGCTGTACGTGTTGCTGGACATGCCCCTGCTGCTGCTGCTGCTGCTGTTGTTGTTGTTGTTGTTGATGTTGTTGTTGTTGTTGTTTTTGTTGTTGTTGTTGTTGCTGATGCTGCTGAATTCCAAACGTCAATGGAAGCTTCTGCTGCTGTTGCGGTTGTTTCTGTGTCATCGGTGACTGTTGAAGAGGAGGTTGTTGAACCGTTGTGGATGTTGTAGGCTGTTGGAATTGTTGTTGCAAACTTGCAGGAATAGTTTTAATCAAAGAAGGATCTTGCTTCACTTGCGTAGTCATGCCTCCTTGCGTTGACATCTGTTGTGGTGGTAACTGTTGTCCTTGCATATTGGCCGATTGTGAACCAAAGCCTGCGCCAGGCTGAAGGCTGTTTTGCTGTTGGTACTGTTGTTGAGCAGCCTGTGTCATTTGCACTTGTTTCTGCTGCTGCATCTTTTGCTGTTGCTGTTGCTGTTGTTGTTCAAGCTTCAAAGCGGCAGCTTTTGCCTTTGCCTCAGCAGCGGCAGCTTGTTTCTTCTTTGCCCTCTCCTTCTCAGCACAGTACTCTTCATCCAGACCCCATAGCCAACCCTTGCCCTCCTTTGAAACCTTACGGAAAGCCTTGTTCAAAGAAAGGTTATGACGCACAGAACTTTGCCAGCCATCGGGACAATACTTGTAGTATGGAAAGATATCACGAATGGATTTGTAGATCTCTGCAAGGGACATACCCTTTGGAGTGCCATGAGTCCTTAGACAGGTTGCAATCAAGTTTGAGTACGAGCAATTTGGTTTCACCCTGTACTCTTCAGGAATCTCCTCCAACGTATACACCTTCTTTGGTGGTTTTGGAGGCCTTGGTTGTTTCTTCTCCTTAGCCTTCTTTTGAGAAGGGGTATCCGCCGACGTTGACAAGGCCTGTGATTGTGGTACATCCGTTTTAGTTTCAATCGCAGCACTCGAATTACTCACGGGTTCAAAATCCTTACTTGTCAATGGAGAGGCATCGCCTCCGGTGTTTTCCAATGCATCACCATTTCCTTGATTCGTGTAAAGGGTAGACTTCAAGGATATTGCATCTGATGGGTTGATCGGTTTTGACGTACTCTCTGTCTTTTCTGAAGGGTTTGAGCCTGGAAGGACAAATCTGAAAACGATTTGACCAATCTGGATCTTGGACTTATTCGTCAAGGGTACCGTTGCACCACGCTCCACGAATGAATCATCGACAAATGCACCATTCTTACCTTGAATAGACAGTTCAAATCTTTCTGTTCCAAAGTTGTAGAAAATTTTGGCATGCTTTCTCGAAATAGCCTTGGAGTTTGCCAAATGAACATCAACGGAATGGGATTGGTCATTTTCAGACTTTCTACCGAGGACAACTTGTAACGTTTGAACGTAAAAGATAAAGTTCTCAAATTCCAAACGGGCATATGCACTCACCTTGGCGTTAGAATTACCCTCTGAATCTTGCTGTCTTGAAACGGATTGTCCAGCCATCCCTGATGCCGGCACCGTGGCGATGGCTTCCGTGTTGCTATTGCTGGAAGCAGTGGTATAAATCTGATTCACCCGGGACGGTACAGCTTTGATATCTGGCTTCTTGTCCGGCGATACTGGGTGTGCTAATATCTGTTGAATAGTTTCGTCTGCAGCGTTGTGTTCAATTTTGGCGCTCTGGGTGTTGCTGTTGCTGTTGTTGTTGTTGTTGTTGTTGTTGCCAATGGTGGTGGCATTCATCGAAACCATTGGGTCCATGGAGAGTCCCTGCATGATGTCTTGCGGCGTCTGCGAGGCCACGGATTGATCTCTGTTGATCTGAAGTGAGTTAATCTCAGCTTCCGGTGTGGATTTGATGGATACCAGTGAGTCAACTGGTCCTGTGTGTGTTGATGCCATCGTTTTTTTCAAGATCAGCCAAATATGGCGATTAAACTTGTATACAAGAGGAGCAAAAAAACCCGTGTGCAAAATATCCCTAGCTGGCGCCAAAGCAGGTGAATAGCAAGTATTTGTTAAGTCGGTATTCACAGCCTATGTCAAATGGCCTGTGATGTAATACGTCTTGTTGTTCTAAGAGCTCTTCTCAGTGTGGGTTATATACCAACCTCTCTCTGTGGCACCTTCAACCGCGAGATAGACAAAACAAAACACAGTAGAATGCCGCCGTGCACAGGTCAAAGTAGTGTAATAAGTAGACGGACTGTATGTCAACGTCTGATGTGGTAAAAACGTCTCTTGTAATTCGCTCTCTTAGGGCGGCTCTTTAACGATCTCGTTGTGTATTATGTGTGTGTGTGTTTTTTTTTTTTTTTTTTTTGTTAGTGCATTCCTCTATTTACGTTTTTTTTTTGAGAGCCGGTACAAAAATTTTGTTAAGGGAAAGTCCTGAGCGTGTGCAAACCGAGTGGTGTGGGTATCGTAAGCTCGCGCCCGTTTTGTGACCCGACCCACACATACGCACAGGATGGATTGACGGCATCTAATATTTGGGTAAGAATTGTGTGTCGATAAAGACTTGGGTTTATTTTTTTTTTCTTTTCTTTCTTGAAGGTGTTAGTAATAGGGGGGTAACAATGGTTTTGGTATATGGATTGTTCCAATAATAATAGTGCCAATGGAGTGTTCTGATAATAGTGGTTTTTTATGGACCACCGGAAGGAGAGCTTTGGAGAGGGATATAAATATACACCATGCAAACTAAAACCTCCAGGGCAAAAAAAAAAAAAGTAGAGACACACACACGCATATATATAACAAAATTATCCCTTTCCCAACAGAAGCTCATTTTCACTTTTACAGTATTGCAAACGAATAGTTTTTTTTTTTTTTTCAACAATCAAGAGATATAAAAAAATGTTTTTTTTTTTTTGAGTGATGAAAGATAGCCTTCCATGCTCCTATGGGGTTTCAATCAAACTTCCCAAGGTCAAAACTATCCACATTAGCTAATTTCCTGTTGTATATCATTCTATTCAATAGCTTTTTCTTCTTTCCCATTAAAACATGTCGTAGGAAAAAACCGTTAAAACAGTCACCCCCCCCCCCCCATTCGTGCATTGTTAAAAAGGCAATAACGATAGCGCGCGCGCGCACACACGCGCGCGCTTTGTGTCAACCAAAGACGAGTACACACATTTTGAAAGACAAG
>JAJMLK010000328.1:0-11855 GCA_030564145.1 Williopsis takata
CAAAGAGGAGCAAAAATAATGCAAATGCAGAGTGTTTATGTTTCCATTCAAACAAATCTGAACGGTTTAGGTGTAATTGTCATTCTCACTATGAAAAGGATAAATCCACTTGCAAGCATGACAACACCGGAATAGATCGACAACTTGTAAAAGGAGTCGATAATCTCATGTGTGGCGGATGTTCCCTTTGGAACAAAAGATCCTGAAATGATACTACCAATTAGTGGTCCAGGGGTTGAAGTAAAGAAGAAGAATCCCAATCTTGCCTCTGAACCATGTGTACCGAAAATTTGTGCAAAGCAAGCAGGATACAAAGAGAAAAAGGGACCGATGAAGAAGCCAAAGACACAGATGAATACCGAGTACAACGAAATCAACTGGTACTTTATACTTGGAATCCACATTGCAAGGATGGAAATACCAACGAGGCCAATACAAAGGATCAGCGTATTACAACGGCCAATTTTATCACCAACTAGTCCCGGAATAACACGTCCTGGAGCACCAAATGCGTTGTAGATGACAAGGAGGTATTCAGTTATTCTTGCATTAGGTGCAATCAACGTGGCAAAGTAATCCAGATAAAAGATTGTTGGATAAGAACCAAACATACCAAGTGCATTTGAAACGAGAAGCGTATTGTACTTCATGTCATCCGTTTGTGAAATCCAACTTTTCAAAAGTTTCTTGTATGAGCTCCCCAGATTTTTAATCTTTTCCTTAGACCATTTGGAATTTGAAACCGTTTCCTCCTTATGCACAAACTGTGGTTCCAAGTGTTGTGGAACGAGGAAAATAGAGAGCAAAGCCAAAGGTATGTAGACAAACCCCATAGTTCTCACCGTTACGGCGAAACTGTGCGTCTTTATCATGTTCTTAAAAATGACTGGCCAGACAACACCACCTAATGCAACACCACAAGTTGATACACCCAAGGCCAAAGCTCTCTTCTTCTTGAACCATTCAATAGATGTGAATAACAATATGCAAAAGTAGAAGGCACCTCCAATGGAAAAAAATACCGATTGGAACAAGTAGCATTTCCAAAGTTCACCTTCTCTTGTGGTTGATAGTCCAAACATGGACACGATGACCAATGCGCCGGAGAGTACCAGTACCTGTCTAAGACCAAATGCATAGATGAGGGGAAGGGCCAACGAGGTGAAGAAGTACACCAGTGTAGGTTGTAATGCACCGATGATACTCAGCTTCATACTTGCAACATCTGAGAACAGCACCGTTTCGTAATGAGTTTGAAACACACCATATGCGTTAATCATTCCAAAGGACATGAATGCATTGCACATGCATCCTGCAATGACGAGCCAACCACGACCACCTTCGGGAAATTTATTTAGATCTCCTTCTATTTGGAGCTCGACCGATTGTGAGGACTTAGCCACCGAAAGCGTCGTTTCCAGTCCTTCTGGATCTTTGGGGGTCATGGCTTGTTATTACGTTATTACGGCTGTGTTTGTGTTTATGTGTGTGTATGTATACAAACAATCAGAGAGACGCATCTCTCTAGATGACCGATACCAAAGAGAGACATGTGCGAAAGCAAAGGCCTTTATAAGTAAAACGAAATGAATGAGAATCCGGCAGAATGAAAAGCAAACCCCCCCCCTTTAGTCTAACCCACCACCAAACCGAGTCTTCCAAAAACCTTCTTTGAGCTTTCAATCGCCGCATAGCTATTTGGGGGGGGGGGGGGAGGATTTCCCCTCTACTGTGCTACTAGAACCAATCCACCAACCGGAGCAAAGGAGATGTGCTGGGCTGGAGGAAAAAGAAAGGCTGCTGACTCACTCACTTCACTCAGCTGCCTTTGGCTGATTACTGTGGCTGACTTTTTTTTTTTTTTTTTTCCTCCATCTTCCTCCCTATGCGCCAGGGTTGTACAGTTGTCGATCGCCTGTAATATATATATATATATATATCTAAGCTGATAAGCGCCGCGCGTCTTCTTCTTCTTCGTAGGTGTGGGGGACGGACGGACGGTGGAGATAGTATTAATAACAATAATAATAGGAAGTGGGAGTGCTCTCTGGCTGTGTTCAAGTGTTTGTATATATGTGTGAACGGCTCCAACACACCCCAGATAAGGGGTAGAACAAAGCATGGTGGTATAGAGATCGCAAAGAAAAGATAAGAACGGCTCTGCGTCTAAGCTATAATTTGTAGGCGGGGAGAGGGCTAACCGCGTGCACTACGCGCTGCTAGTGCGCTAGTTTGCTTACATTTAGCACGTAAGTTTCCTCAAACCAAACATACGTACACACATACACACATACACACATACACACATACACACAGACACACAGACACAGACACACAGACACATACACAGACACACAGACACACAGACACACACAGACACATACACACACACTTCAGTTCACTTCTTCCTATGGAGGGAGGGGTTTATCTGAAGTGAAAACAACGCTAAGAGCCGTGCGATACAGAAAAGAAAGTAAGACATTAGACGTATATAGATCGTAGATATTCGGCGTATATATGGAGAGAGCAGTAGAGAGATAGTTGTAGTGCAGACAAAACAGGTCAAAAAAAGGGGGGGGGGGGAGCAAAATGGAGACATAAAAGACGGGAAGCATCAAACAAAGGGAAGAGGAAGAAGTTCTTGTTTCAAAAGGGTAGGCAAGTTCTGAGGGGAATTCAAGGCCAAAATAAAACAGGAGGATCTAAATAAGGGATCATTAATCATAAAAGGAGATAAGTAATGCACGGTGGTGATGTGTGAAGCACAAAAAACACACACACACAAAAGGCAAAAAAAAAAACTAGCATAATTCAAAAGTTCACCCTGTTGTTAGGCTGCGTCTTAACAATCTTCACCGTCTTTTTCTTCATCAGGGTTTCCGCATCGATACCACCAGCCTCACTGACGCTGTTGTTTCTCGAAATCATACCTGCAGCCTCATCACTCGAAGTTGAGGACATCGAGGAGGATCTTCTCACCTTTGGCGCCATTGGAATAAAGATCTCATGGCCGTCAACCGTGGATATATATCTCTGTGCGTTTGTGTTCGAGTTCATACTCTTTGGGTTGCCAGAGAGCATGTTGACGTATTTGTCAAAGATTCCAGACATTTCTTATAGTATTTTTTTGCTTCTTTGTTCGGTGTGTTTGTTGAATAGAAGCAGCAGTGCAGATGCCACACACCCCTATCTTATACGAAAATCCAATTCCTAATCCCCTCCCCTCATCATCCTTTATATATACATTCCTCATCCCCACTGAACGGATTAGTGAGCACAGGTGTGTAACTCTTCATTTGCACCGCCCGTAGTTGAGAAATCCGCAAGTGAAGGAGGGGAAGCCAACACGTACAAGAATTAGGAGGAGCGCACAGCACACAACACATCCTCTGTAACCAAAAAAAAAAGTAAAAGCACAACCAAACGAAAAAACAGAGTTCTGTGACCCACCCTCACCGGTCACTTTTTGTCACCTTGCACCCCAACCCCAACCCCAACCCTTCCCCTTCCCCTCCCTTTCTCTTTCTCTCTTCCTTTCGTTGTTAGTTCTCTAAAGCGTACGTACAGGTGTGTGTGTGTGTGTGTGTGTGTGTGTGTGTGTGTGGCCATAACTGGAGGGGATCGTTGTAGTTTTGCTGACACATTTTTTTTTGTGCGATAACCAAATTGCCTGGCCCTTGGGAGGTATTGGTGGAGAGGTGGTGGAGAGGGAGAGGGGGAGAGAGAGAGAGAGAGCGGACGGTCAATAACAAAAAGTCTATCCAGTCATACCGTTGTCCAGTGTTTGTGTTACTTTCCACGGATATGCATCACGATAAATCGGTTAAGTGTTTTTTTTTTCCTTACTTTCTTTTTTAATTAAACATGATTCCCTTGTCTATTCTAATAGTGCATGCCCACCCCATCCTATTTCTTGGTGGCCTGGCCTAGTTCTAGCCGAGTGTTCGCACTAGTTTACGGATCTGCCCATGCGCTTCGTTCACTGGGTAGATCGATAAATAATGGCCTAAGAAACGATCACTTCTAGATCTCACAAAACAGAATCTATTTACATTTAAAACTTCTCCCTATGTATGTTTCCCTCACCTGGTACTATTTTTTTTTCCAACCGTGGGTCATCATTTCATATTGGTCATGCCCCGTTAACATATCCCTGGATTTAACACAAAGATATACGCGCATCGGCAGATCAACAACAAATAACTCTTCTTAGTAATATCTTTGAACAATCAAACCTTCTTCCCCTCTCCATCCAACAGGGCCTTCTTCTCTGAAATCAAGATTCTTCTCTGTCTATCCAGTTGCTCGGGCTTTTGGTACTGTAAAATACAGGCATTCATTTCGTCTCTTAAATCAGTACACTTGAATATCACACCAAGACCTGCACTTTTGGAGCATTCAGCAAATTCTGCGATGGTTGTTAGTACCAGAAAAAAGTCACGATCCATCATCTTAAACAGAAAACTAACAGGGACATACTTTTCACGAAGTCATCGCATTCCTTGTACGCGTACTCTTTCCAGCGCTTTCTTGCCTCTTTCTCCTCGTTTGGAGTGAGCATCCACACAGGAAGCTTTGAGTTGTGTTTCTCCATCGTTTGCAGTCCGGGTCTGTACTCGAATTGCTTTCTCTCTTTGATGAGGTTTCAAAAGAACCAACGAAAAGGGCCTCTGCTGATTTTTTGGTGGAAAAATACCCGGTTGGAGCAGCATAAATTAACTATAAAGAGCAAACTTCCATTTCTGGGAGATATCTCGCCCAGTTTGTTTGTGATTTCACAACCAAGAGATAAACATAAACACATAACTTTCACAGAGGTTGTAGAGTGAGTTCTGGTTCATCAACCTCAGAGCATAGATAACAGAATGGTGCTACAGATCGATCCAGCAGAACTCTTACGTGAGACACTCGAAGGTTGTGACATCGACACGGACTTGGACACGATAGACCGCATAGGGGAGAACTTGAGAGTGCTTCGCGCCGAACGTGAACAACGGATCCAAACGGAGCAGACGCAACTGCAACTGCTTTCTGCCAAACTTTCGGAGCAGAAGGAAGTTATTGATGAAATTGAGTCATCACAGGCGCGTAACGATGTGAAGAGACGCATCAAGGAGAACCAAAGCGAAGAGTTGGGCCTGAACAAGAGTCTGAAAGAGTTGACCACGTCGAAGCAGGAACTTTCGACGAGTCTGAGCAGTTTGGTTGACGAGTTCAACTCTTTGGAGAAGCAGATTGAAGACTTGGACTATATTGGAGATGATGAAGATAAAGATGCCGTGGTGTAAGTACATACCAAAACTTCACCTTTTTTGTGTTTTTTTTTTGAAGTGACGATACAAGATATTAACAACCAAAAAACAGGTTAAAACTCATGGTTTACCGAAAGCTTGGGCTCAAATTGGACCTGAAGTCCTCAATTATGATTATTTACAACAAGGACAAGAACTTAACAGACCTCCTAAACTATGGAGATGAGAAGTATAGCGATTACTTCATCTCAAACTACATATGGGATAGGCTTTAAGTAAATCTGGTTGAAATTTGCTTTTGGGTATTGTGTTTTGTACGGCGTTTTATTTCTTTTACTGCTTTTCTCCCCCTTGTGAGGTTGTTAAACAACACTCTCTGTAGAACATTATCACCTACACAGTGGTCTCGTAATACTATGTACATTAAAACAGTGGGATTAACCACAGCTCAGAAATGCTCCGGGTTCACTCTCTGGGATCTCTTTGTCCAGTGTGGAGTTCTATGTACGCTCTTTCTATAGCCTTTTGAGAATCTGTGAAACACAGTGTATTTATCCAAGGTGGTCATCTCCTCCTCCTTTGGGAATCTGGAATATTGGCTCAAGAGCTTAGATGGTGCCAACTCCTCCTTCTTCAACCCACTCAAAACGGTGGAAACGACAGAGTCAACATCTTGGAGACGTTTACGATGACGATATTTCTGTCCTTGGGACATGGTGTGTGGAATCTTCCTGAATGGGGGATTCTGTTAGTAACCAACTTCTTTCATTGGACTCTGTCTTTGACTTTGGAACAGAGATCGAAAAACACAGGAGAGAGTAAAAAAAACCAAACCAAATGACATACCAAAGAAGACCACTGAAGTTTACACTTGTGCTTCTGAATGGACCGAACATTTGCTCCTACTAAAGTATTTTAGAAGATCCAAATAGGTTGATTATAGCCTATCAAAGGACCATCGGTGGTGGACGACTTCAAAATTTGAAAAGTTCGCGAAGTAGTTTAGATTACATAAGTAACGTGCTTTTTGGTCAGATGTATTGAGAACTAGCTAGCCGGGTTTCAAAAGGATGAAATGAGGTGAATTCGACTATTGTTGTGATTCTAGCATCACTATATGAGGGGTCTCTTGGTAATTAATAGTCGAGTCTTTAGTTCCTATGAGCTCGACTGCCTTCATCTGATATGGCAGATGGAAGGTGGTACTCGGATGAGCTCAGTAGGACAGAATGGATTATGGCATTACCACCGCAGTGGGAAGAGTCGCCATGAGTGATGCATATCGTGTAGCACCACAGGTATGATCAGCATATGTGAGGATTGTTACTTCATAGGGGCAGCTGGGTTAGCATCCGGTACAAATAACGATTTGTATGAAGCAAGACCGAAACAATTCACTCTTCAACAGTCTCTTCCTCACCTTCCTCCATCTCCTGTGATCTGACCTCCTCTTCAAAGATTTTGTGACTTGCCATGAATAAACTTCCATGCATTATACCTAGCTTCTTGATGTATTCCGCTTGGAAAGAGGTAACTTTCATCAAGGTTTCAAAATCTGATAGGTTTGCTTCTAGCTGTGCTAGTTGTGAATGCAGATGTGATAGTTGCCTCTGTTTCAAAGAGGATGTATTCTTGCCAATGGTAGATCTTCTAAGCATTGATTGTTTGGTTTGTCCGTTGGGGACTAGAGGGAAAGCTGTGGTCAACGGTGGTTTTGTTCCCCTTTGTTTACTTTTGACACTTCTCGCAGGTATGCTTATGTAATAGAAACGAAATCTTTTTTCTCGTGGAACTGTTCGTAAAGGACAACTTTTGAAAAGTTTTTGTCTTGTTTAGAACAGTTTAATAACAAAGAGTGGGATATATGGTAAAAAAAAGCATGGGAGAAAAGGATAGCATTACTTTGGATTGGGACTCAATGCCTACAACTGCATGGTTGATATGGTCGTTTGTGCTAACATTACTGATGGCTATCCTGTTCTCTACCAAGTATCTTAATGACCATTTTGCTGAATCACTACTTTTGTTATCTTATAATGGTGGACTCTTTTTCACATTCAGCATAATATCTGTTGGACTGCTTAAATTGATATGGGACCATTATCCCACGGGGTTTTTCGCTCGTCTTGTGAATAAGCTAGGAGAACGAGACGGCTTGACATGCGCCTATTTGTTACTTATCATCGTGACCGCCTTATCCTTAATCATAACTTTCACTGCGGGAAATGGTATCATCAGCATGGAAAGGAGTGGTCTCAAGTGAAAAAAAGGCGTTTAATGATTCTTTCACAAGTTGATTTATGATAGATTGGGCTCAAAACAACACCTGTTCTGATCGATAGAGTCCACATTACAGTCATGATAAGCATTTCTGAGGGAACAAGAAATCATCACTCATTTAGTGAGGGGTCCAATAGTTGTTATTCTTGGTAGGTAGTCCATGACCTCCACCTCACCAGCCAAATGCAGACTTTAGTCCCAGAAGCGGAATTAAGCGCTCCCTTTCTCTTCTTTTGCACACAGGCACCAAGTGTAATCTGTGCTGCGCAAGATAAGAATGTAAGTCAAGATCGTCCACTACATCCATAAACATTTTCTAGCCATTTGAACATAGTGCTATAATACTCCTATCATCTGGCTGCAGGTTCAATGAGAAATCCGACAGCGCGTTCCTCCCGTTCTGAGGCAAGTTACAGCATGGGGAAAAATAGCAGTTTGATCTAAGGTTTGGCCTACGGTTAAATGGACCCATCTTCTAGGGGGGAATTGTCCTGGGGTCCTTAACTTTTTTTCATAGTACCTAAAACGGCCAAGTTCTGCCAACTTTATAAAAGGGACCGGCCGGAAATGGGGGGAGGGAAGGGAAATCAGGCCACTTTTGCCTAACGGGGCAGACACAAAAAGAGCTGATCAATATGCATGGCTTCCCGATGCTGGTGGATAGCACAGAGAGACAGATGGGTTTCGGTTACGCTCATACCTCACATCTTCAAATGCACTGATTATAACGATCTACCATTGGCTTTATATTTCTTATTTTATGTTAGTTTAGTCTGTGGAAACATCTGTAGACCCAATCGATCGGGGGTGGTCGGCTGGGCGTACTTTGCCATAAAGTATATGTATATCCTTGCCAGAATGGAAAAACAGGAGGGACACCTGAACACTACAAATGTTCCACCGTAGTACATAAACACAAGACCAGAGAGTTGTCTACATTTCAACCCTCCAACTTCACCCCCACCAACGTATTCCTTCATTCCCCCCTACCTTCAAGGGTATTCCCCGGTTCCCCAGAGACAACCTTCGGCGTTTGGCCAGGAAGGGAGGGGGAATTTGAGTTATATTAAACAAGAAAGAAAGAAAGAAAGAAAAAAAATATACTACCGCAGAGTGACTGACGCACGCTTACAGAGAAAGACTAGAGAAACAGAGAGGACAGAGAAAAAGAGAGATTCGAACCATTCTTGTTGGATTTGGACCAAAATGCTTGTGCCTTTTTTTTTTCTCTCTCTTCTCTTTCTTTAAGCAGGACGTGCGCGTGGGGGTGGGGGAGGGGCAATTTTTTTTTCCTTACGGTTTGTATGCAGAATTGGATTACTGGGTGGTAGTAAAATAGTTGTAGTTGTAGCTGTTATATATTCGGTGGCATTGTTCACACATCGATATAAATTAACACCAATGGCATTACAACAGTTTGTGTTACTAGTGGTAAAACAGGTGTAGAATAGCAGTCAAATTTACTTGCGGTAAAACAACGGCTACAGAGGGTAAATCCATCCATTGCTCGGGTACGCACATCTGCGTTTTCCGAGCCTTTTATAAACTTGAAAAAATTAATAAGGGGATTAAAAGCATCGATTCGCCAAAAAGTCAGTCACCTCTCTGAAGCTGATCGATACAGCAGGAACAACCATCCATCACCTGGGAGATAACACCCCGCTATCGTTCAACAACACAACACTACACACAATGAACCATACGATACCCATAGTTAAACAGCAGTCGAAGAGCCCATACTTTCCGCCGATCGCACCTGCCATCGCCCCAAGGCCTGTACAGGTGCACCCGAAGCCTTTGGGCCAACAGGGATCTCAAATGTCCAAGATTAGCGATAGGATGAAAAGTGGCAGTGTCCCATGTATTATCACATCGAAGCAATGGGTGTTACCACCTAGACCAAAGTCTGGTCGAAAACCATCAGCGGCTTCCTTAGAAAAGAAGAAGCAGCAGCAGGCTCAAGCGCAACAGGCGGCCCAGGAGGCCAAGGCTAAGGTACAGGCACAGGCACAGGCACAGGCCAAAGCTCATGCTCAATCTCAAGCTAATTCCAAAGCCCAAGCCTCTGTAAAAACTCAAGTTCAAGCCCAAACTCAAGTTCAAGCCCAAGCTCAAGTTCAAGCTCAAGCTCAAATGCAAACGCAAGGTCAAACTCAAGCGCAAGGTCAAGCTCATAAACAACAACAACAACAAAAGCAGCAGATACTGCAACCGGTAGAAATTCAAACACAGGTGAAGCAACAAGTGTCGCAATCAGAGAAACTCACACGTGAAGATAGCATCACTTCATCTTCATCGATGAACAACTTGAGTAATAACCTTGTGAGCTTGAACTTGAACAAATCACTGTCTGAAAATATTCAGATGAATACCAACAATAACAATAGCATCGACAAGAATGAGGATCTGGTGTTGAAATCGCAGCTGGAAACTGCTACGGAAGAGAACCAAAAGTTGAAATCAATAATTTCAAGATTAAAGACAGAGATTGATCAGTTACAACAACGCCGTCAAGTAAGATCGATACCCTTGATGCACGCGTTTTCTTCACCGCCACAGGTGACTACACCTTCTCAGAGTAGTGTCACTGTTACACCAAGGGAACTATCCCCCTCGACGGTTGACCCAAAGGACATTGGAATGACTAAACCGAAGAAGAGAACATATAAAAAGAAGAAGAAGGTGAAAGAAGAAACGATGGCTACTCCTTCACCAACAATAGCCCCAGTGGCTATGGATACTTCTATGGCCAATGCAAAGCCTTCAGATTTACCATCGATTGAGCCTATGTTGGAGAGACAACCTACAAAGAGAACGAAATTGACCACAAATGTCCCCCTAAGCTCATCTTGTTCAAACGTGAAATTGGAGAGATCTGTGTCGCTATCCACCGAGATGCTTTCCCCACCGAGATCCGTCATGTTGGACAGAGCACTTTCAACTCCAAACATTGACGTGGCATCGACGCATAGCGTTGCCGACTGGACAGCTCAACATCAAGTGCTGAGTCGGAATACAACAAACACAACGGTTGATCCTCTCGAGTTTAATTGGGCCGAAGGACAGCCTCTAAAGTGCGGGTTCTGTCAACAGGATACAGTTGCCGGAGTCCCATGTCTGTGTCTTGATATTGGGATGCGCGAGGAGGATACCAAAAAGGAAATGATGATTCGTGGGATTGAGAGTAATGTCATCAGTGAAGGAGATGAAATTGAGAACTTTTTGAAGGCTGAAGAGCTTTTAAAGATCGATGAGGAGACGTTTGATGAGTTTTTGATGATTTAAAGAATAAAGTAAAAAAATGGAAAAAAAGAAAGAAAGAGAGAGGAAGAAAATTCATTTGTATAATGATAGATGAACTAAAATGATGACCCTTTTTTGTTCTATGTGTGTTTGTAATGGTAAATTAATTCCTCTACAAAAATCACTTAAAACCCTGGAAAAGGGTTTTGGTTCAATCAAAATTTTTTTCTTCTTCTTCGTTATACTGGAATAACTTCTGGAGCTACAACGTTATTGGGCTATACAATACGATACAATGAATATGTAACATGGATAGATGTGATATATATATGTGTGATATGTGTGTGTGTGCATGAGGATGTTTGTGTTTACAGATGAAACCAGTTCAGAAGAAAGTGTAGAAGGCACCCAACACAGTGGTGAAAGCCAAAACGGCATAACCAGTTCTGTAGACACCCTTCAAGGTCAACTCCTTACCGGCATCCCACACCAAGTGTCTTATACCATTGGCAAAGTGGAAGAAGAATGGGAAAACCATACCAGCCTTCAACGACAATTGTGTGATTGGGCTCAAGTTGTAAAAGGCCTCTTGGATAGCAGTGGAGTCCAAGTTCCAACCCATGACTGAGGCAAGGGCGTAGGACAAGGTCAAACCGTAGAAGCCACCAGCGAGGAAGACACCAGAGACTCTGTGCACCGAGGACAAGTACCAGGTCAACTGTGGCTGGTAGATGGTCAAATGTGGAGAGGTTGGTCTGTTCTTTCTCTGCGCAACCAAGATCTCCTGCTCAGTGGAGTGGGTGGTGGAGACTGTGTTGAGACATCTGATCGTCTGTTGACGGATGAAAGTGGATGGTCTGAGAGAGTTGAGGCCGACACGAGCGAGCATTGTTGCTTGGTTTTTTTTTTTTTTTTTGTTGTTGAACAAGTATATAGTATCAACAATTGGTATTTGTTTTGGTAAATCAATGGGGACCAAGTTCAAAACTTTTTTTTCCCACCGTCCGTCCGCCCGACCGCCTGGTGGTGGTGGTGGTGGTGGTGGAACACGCACACGCACACGCACACACACACACACAC
>JAJMLK010000329.1:0-11846 GCA_030564145.1 Williopsis takata
GTGTGTGTGTGTGTGTGTGTGTGTGTGTGGGAGGGAGGGAGGGAGGGAGAGTTGGGTAAACTATCCAATAGCAACAAAAGTTAGCTGTAGATTATATATATATATATATATATATCATCACCACTTACACATTCATCTCACCATAAAAGATCTATACATAACATAATATAACATAACACCTCCTCTCTCTCTCTTTCTCTCTTTCTCTTTCTCTCTTTCTCTCTCTCTCTCTTTCCAATTGTGTCACAAAATGTTACACAATTTTTTTTTTTTTTTTTTTTTTCAATTCCCATGGGAAAATTTAGGAAAAAAATTGGCATGTGATTGTTAAATTCAAAAAGGGGCTCTGTAATGTTGCGAGGGGGAGGGGGAGGGGGCGGAGAGGAAAGGGCGAAGAAGAGGTATATAAATATGGGTAGTTGACCTCCAATTCTTTAAAACACACAAACTACTCTTCCTTCACCAAAACCCAAAACCACCCCCAATTACAACGGTTCAAAAAAAAAAAAAAACACACACACAAACACACACACAACCTCATAGCTTGTCTTGGAAATAAATATCCTCTACAAGCAAACAATATCTGCCAAAAGTGTTTTCCAATCTACTCTCATCTAAGCACCACCCTTTCAACCACAAGCGTACCGCTTCTTCAGGATCGGGTAGTCAATACATAGTGTTCTTTTAAGACAACAACAACAACTCTTTCTTCAAATTTTTCAGAAACAGCACAATGGTTTCCATCAAAGTTAACAACAGCAGAGTTCAATACTCTCAGGACCAGTCCAAGTTGTCAACAACTTACACCTACGAAAATTCCATCGTTGATCAATCCGATGATGGTGTCTATACCGTGACACCTTTTGCAAAGGATTACCAATTCGACGTTGATTTGAAAGTTCCAAAAGTTGGTTTGCTCCTTGTCGGGTTGGGCGGTAACAACGGTTCAACCTTGGTTGCCTCCGTTGAGGCCAACAGACAAGGCGTGATCTTCAACACCAAAGATGGTGAAAAGAAGGCAAACTATTTCGGTTCAGTTACCCAGTCTTCCACTATCAAGATTGGTATTGACTCTACTGGAAAGGACGTTTACGTTCCATTCAACTCTGTCTTGCCACTGGTCAACCCTAACGACTTTGTTGTTGGCGGTTGGGACATTAGCGGTGCCGATTTGCAACAGGCGGCAAAGAGGGCTCAAGTCTTGGAGTACGACTTGCAACAAAAGTTGGGTCCTTCGTTGAAAGAGTACAAGCCTTTGAAATCCATCTACTATCCAGATTTCATCGCTGCTAACCAGGAGGAGAGAGCTGACAACATCTTTAACGTTGATTCAAACGGTAAAGTTGATCAATCTTCCAAATGGGAACACGTTGAACAGATCAGATCTGACATTAGAACCTTTAAGGAATCCAAGAATTTGGACAGCGTCATCGTGTTGTGGACTGCAAACACCGAGCGTTATTCCAAAATCGTGGATGGTGTCAACGATACGTCTGCAAACTTGTTGAAGTCTATCAAAGAGGGTCATTCAGAGGTTTCTCCATCCACTGTCTTTGCAGTTGCTTCCATCTTGGAGAAGGTTCCATTCATCAACGGTTCTCCTCAAAACACTTTTGTCCCCGGTTGTGTCGAATTGGCCGAGGAGAACAACTCCTTTATCGGTGGTGATGATTTCAAGTCTGGTCAAACAAAGTTGAAATCCGTTTTGGCACAATTCTTGGTTGATGCCGGTATCAAGCCAGTTTCTATTGCTTCGTACAACCACTTGGGTAACAACGACGGTTACAACTTGTCTTCAAACGAACAGTTTAGATCCAAGGAGATCTCCAAGGGATCTGTCATTGATGACATTGTCGAGTCCAACCAGATCTTGTACAACGAGGAGAACGGTGACAAGGTTGACCACTGTATCGTTATCAAGTACATGCCAGCTGTTGGTGACACCAAGATCGCCATGGATGAGTACTACTCCGAGCTGATGTTGGGTGGCCATAACAGAATCTCCATCTCTAACGTGTGTGAGGACTCGTTGTTGGCAACCCCATTGATCATTGACTTGGTTGTTATGGCTGAGTTCTTGTCTAGAGTCACATACAAGGAGGTGCAAGATGGGATCTCTGAAGGTAAACCTCTGTACCCGGTCATGGGTTACTTGTCCTACTGGTTGAAGGCTCCTTTGACCAGAAAGGGCTTCCAAACTATCAACGGGTTGAACAAGCAGAAGCAAGGTTTGGAGAACTTTTTGAAGGTATTGGTTGGTATTCCAATCTCTGACGAGTTGAGATTCGAAGAGAGATTGTGAAATTTACTCCCAAATCTGCGGATCTTGGACCAGTGTAATTGCACACTGCTCTAATACCACTCCCACAAGGCTTTCTTTATATATATATATACATTAGGTTCACTGGTGGCAGTTAATACTATGCTAACAAATTTATACAGATACAGAACAATTTGTAGATACCCAAGATATCAAAAATAAGAAAAAACCACACTAAAAGCCTCATCGTCAAATAGTGTGCACCTTTTTGCCTGAATAAAAAAAGATTGAGAGAAACAACAAAAATAATTTAAAAAAAAACAAAAAAAGAATGCTCCGCGACGGGGAATCGAACCCCGGTCTACCGCGCGACAAGCGGTAATTCTAGCCACTAAACTATCACGGATTTTTCTTGAAAAATTATTTTTACTCATTGATAGAGTGTGCATAGTATAACCAATTTTTTTTTTTTTTTTTTTTGGCAAAAGCCGATTTTGTGGGCTGTAGGCTGACATTAGCAACGGAAAGGCCGTGGAAACATAGAATAGCTAATCCAAATGAGTCACAGGACTGGTATACATACACACTGTGTAGCTGGTGTTTAAAAAAAAAAACATGGAGGGGAAAAGAAGAAAGGGGTTTTCCCCGTTCTTCAGCCTATTCATTATGTAAGCGATCCATCGAGGTACCTGCGGGGGCCTCTCCTCTCCCCTTGCCCGGATCCATCTGGGGAAACGAACATCCCTCTGCATCCCTTGTTATTCTTGCTCTTTGCGACAGAGCTATATGTTTTCCATTAAATTGACTACTACTAGTTGTAGTGCAAAGTTTGAATACCTTGACATCAAATGCATCAATAAATGTCGTATATCAGGTGAGTGAGATGTGCGCGGCCAATAAGTCCTCTCACTACGACGAGGTCAAATGGAATTTCTCTTTATCGGGGAAAGTCAAAAGACACACACACAGACCCACCCACCCACTCAACCCAATTTCGACAAATCGATTTAGAAGATAACAGGCACCGAGAGTTTTATAATCTAACATATTAGTGCGTAAAATGCCATCTAGGTTATCAGGATACGATGTGCTGGAATCATTGGAGGGTCTTCCGGCGAGCAAGTCTTTACAAAAGGACCCAACGGCGCAATACACCGACACGATAGATGATCACAATGTACAGAGCTATGCAAAATCGCTTCCGTTGAAGGATCGCATCATTACGTCACAACTTGTATCATCTAGTGTTCCAACTGCACCACAATTTCCATTTAACAGTCGGTTCCGTCGTGATGATGAGGAGGCACAACTTTCTGAAGTGGAGGACCCCTTTCAAGATGAACTCATCTCTTCAATATCCCCCACCTTGGTTCAAAAAGGTACCAGTGCCCCTGCATATGGGCTAATAGAACGGAATCGACACCCAAGGAGATCACGGTCAATCATATCTTTTAGTTCGATCAATGACACTGTGAGCCGATGGACCAATACAATCACCAAGTGGACATCAACGTCTAAGGCAGGCGACGGGATTTCCAATGAAATCGAATATTCGGTCTTCAAAGCACCGAGAGGAGTGAAATCCATACAGACGGTACCCAAGGATGGATTCATCCATACAGGGCCAGTAACAAAGGCTGACTTTGAGAAAATAGTGACTGATGCTATTAATGCCATTAACAGTGGAATCAAGCCAAAAAGAATTTCCGCAGGCTCCTCTGGAAGCTATTTCATCTACAGTAGCAACGGTGAAGTTGTTGGTGTTTTCAAACCTAAAGATGAAGAACCATATGGTCCGCTTTCACCAAAGTGGACCAAATGGCTCCATAGAAATTTGTTTCCATGTTTTTTTGGAAGAAGTTGCTTGATCCCAAACCTGGGTTACGTTTGTGAATCTGCCGCAAGTTTGTTGGATAAACAGCTGCAGTCACATATTGTTCCATTCACAGATATTTTCCACATCTCAAGTGATTCATTTTACTATTCTTTTTGGGAAAAGAGGTCATCGAGACCACTAAGGGCCAAAGCAGGATCGTTTCAACTGTTTCTGAACGGATATGAAGAGGCTGATAAGTTCTTGATCAAGTATCCCCTACCAGGTTCTGGCTGGACATTGCCCTTCCAGCACTGTGAAAGATCGATGAGCTATCATGATGATATCGATCTGGAATCCTCTCCCGTTTTCAAATGGACACCGGAAATACTGTTGGAATTCAGAGAAGAATTGGAGAAACTTGTCATTTTGGACTACATAATGAGGAATACCGACAGAGGATTGGACAATTGGATGATCCAGTTAACGTGGGAAATAAGTACAAATGGTGTAAAGAAACCTAGATTGAAAATCGGTGCAATTGACTCAGGGTTGTCATGGCCTTGGAAGCACCCAGATGAGTGGAGATCCTATCCATTTGGATGGTTATTTTTGCCTGTAAGTGTCATCGGTCAACCATTCTCTGAAAAGACTAGGAAACATTACCTGCCTTTGTTAACATCAACTGCATGGTGGGAAGAATGCTCGTCAATGTTCCGGGAATTGTTTGCCAGGGACGACGATTTCAAAGAGCGAATGTGGAAGAAACAATGGGCTGTAATGAAGGGACAGGCCTTCAACGTTGTTGAAACTTTGAAGAACCCAACCCAGGGTCCGTTGGAACTTGCTAGGCGTACTAGAATTCTCGTTTGGGATGAGATCATGGAAGTGCCGGTTCATATTCCGATTTCTATAGTGGAAAATGCCATTGAAACATCTATCCTTGATCAGCGGAATAGAAATCTGAACTCCATCTTGGAGGTTCCTGGAAATGAGGAAACAGAAACTGAAGACTTTGCCCCATTCAACACCAACGAGGCACCTATGTCTCCTCCTATACGGCGGGAAGAAGAGAGTGGCCTCACTTTCGCGCAAGAGTCGAATGCTAGCAAAAGGGTCATCATAGAGAGACTACAAATGGTTACTTCAAAGCCACCGGTATTCACCTGGTGTTGAAATCGATGTTGATGGTCACTTCCCCCAATATCCCAAAATGAAACCCAGTCATTGTCGTCGTAGATATGTAACCCCCTTCCTCAAGATCGGGAAGCGATATCCGCCCTCCCGCGAGAAGATTAGGGAAAAAAAAAAACACTCCCGCACCTGGCGAAATTGTGCAAGACCCAATCATCGGTCAACCAACGTAGAACGGAAACCGGTAAATCAGATGGAAGTCAAGAAGACTCTGTCAATACAGTCTCATGTCGTACATGGATATGTAGGGAACAGGTCTGCAGCATTTCCACTGCAGTGCCAGGGCTGGGACGTTGATGTTATGAACACTGTCAATTTTTCCAACCATACGGGCTATGGTTCGGTACGAGGGACAAAGACAACGTCTGAGGAGTTGGATGAACTATATGGCGGTCTAAAGGCAATTGATGCCTCTTATGATGCGCTTTTAACCGGTTACATTCCTGGTGCAGAGGCCCTAGAGGCTGTGGGACGTATCGGATTGGACATGAAGAAATCAAACCCAGAGTTGTTATGGCTATTAGACCCTGTTATGGGGGACGAAGGTCATCTCTATGTGAACAAGAATGTTATTCCCGTTTATCGTGAGATTCTTATGCAGGGAGCTGTGGATATCATCACACCGAATCAATTTGAAGCCGAACTTTTGCTAGATACCAAGATCAATTCTCTTGAGTCATTGAAGATGGCATTAGAAGAGCTGCACACCAAGTTCAAAGTATCCAACGTCACAATCTCTTCCTTAAAGTTGGAAGATGGTGAACAGATTAGAGCGGCAACATCGGCTTTTGTTGATGGTCAATTACAACAGCACCTGTTTGAGATCCCCTACATTGAGTCATACTTCACAGGAGTAGGTGACTTGTTCTCTGCATTGCTCCTCGACAGAGTGTTCTCCTATTCGAAGAGTCAAAAGAGTTATCTCGAGGTCTCTGTGAATGAGGTGCTCTCTGTGATGGCTGGTGTGCTACGTGTGACGAGCGAGTGTTCTGCCAAGGAGCTCGGAAGGGCCGTGAAGTCCAAAATGGGCTCTGCAGAGACTATGAAGTCGTGCGAACTCCGACTGGTCCAGTGCAGAGAGATGTTTGGATCACGAGAGAGGAAATTTCAATCTGTGGAACTGTAGTTGGTATTTTATAGACATAATATAGACCAGGTATTGAAGGTTTGAGTAGAACCGTACATTTTGGCGCGCGATGGGGGAGAGGAGGAGTTTAGTTGGACGAAAACAAAAAACAGTCACTTGATCGCTTTTTGACAGTTTTTACACAGAGAGAGGGAGGAAGAACATAGAAACAATGTCTTGCAGCCATGAAGAGGATCTAGTTAGACACCTTCCACTGCACCAACGATTGGAAATACCTGGCTCCCGTGCACAGTCACCTTCTTTTTCAGTTACATCCACAACTAGTATCGTGAATGAGCCACTTGTCCATAGATGGCATCACAAACACTCTATTCTCTCAACCGCTGCGTTCCCAAGTCTGGGGCTTCTCTTCTGCGGTACCTATGACCATCAGATTCTCGTTTTAGACATGGTAACTTTTGAGAAGAAGCTCACTCTAAAGGGCCATACGGGTTCCGTTCTCTGTTTGGCAAAATCAACCGATGAGAAGTACCTGTTCTCCGGTGGTTCAGATTCTCTTGTCAAAGTGTGGGATATCGGCGAGATGAAAGAGACGCATACCATCTACTCTGTCGTTGATATTGGTGATGTTTTTAGTTTGTGCTGGTGCAATTCTAACAACACCATCTACTTTGGTTGCCAGAATGCATCTATTCTCTTTGTCAAGTTTGACCTAACTATGAACACAGGTGACTTCAACAGTTTACCATCCAACAGATTCGACAAATTCTTCGACTCAAAGGGTCCAACTGGAGTCAGTTCATCATCCAAAAAGGCCGTGATATTGAACTCAAGGCTCATTGAGGTATCAGCTTGCAGAATCATCCCATTTGCTCACAACGGATTTATATACAGCATGTCCATTTACGATGGAAATAAACTCATCTCAGGAGGTGGTGATGGTATGGTCAAAGTTTGGGACCTTTCAGGTAATCGTCCAACCGTGGTTGAATCTTTGGATAACGATGAGAGCGTGTTATCGTTAGCGCTGTATGAAAACTTCCTCTATTGTGGCTTGACTAACGGCCAATTGAAGTTATGGGACTTGCAAACACTTCAGCAGCTTATGACGCTGAAGCCTTTCGAAGATGACGATGACGCTGACGCGGAGGATACTCTGACAATCGCTGCAACTGATTCTTGTATCTTTAAGGCATCAAAGGACGGTGTCACCAAATGGAAATTTGGAACTAGCTCGAAGCACTTTTGGGAGGCCCACCAGGGTCTTGTGCTCACTTCAGAAGTCTTCAAGAGGGGCGACAAGACCTACCTGGTAACTGGTGGTAATGATTCCTCTGTGGCTTTGTGGAATATCTCTAGTGACACCGAACACTTTATCCATCGTAAATCAATCATCGATACGGAAAATGAATCTCTGATGCAACAACTCAGTGAGCTTGTCTCTTTCAAAACGGTTTCAAAGAAACCAGAGCTTTTCATGGAGGATTCAAGAAAGTGTGCCCACTACCTTAAAGACTTGTTCACAAAATTCGGCGCTGAATCTGAGCTTATCCCAGTGGAAGATGGTAACCCAATTGTTTATGCATGTTTTAAAGGTCGTGCATCCATCTCACCAGATGAAAAATCTGGAAGAATCCTTTGGTATGGCCATTACGACGTCATTGAAGCTGAAGGTCGTGCCCATTGGAATACAGACCCTTTCAAGATGGTTGCAAACGACGGTTACTTGTACGGAAGAGGTGTCAGTGATAATAAAGGTCCTGTGCTAGCAGCTATCTATGCTGTTGCAGACTTGTTACAAACCGGTCAATTGACTTCTGATATCGTCTTCTTGATCGAAGGTGAAGAGGAGTGTGGCTCTTTTGGATTCCAAGATGCCATTAAGAAGAATATCAACCTCATTGGTAATATTGATTGGATCCTTTTGAGTAACTCTTATTGGTTGGATGAAACCACGCCTTGTCTGAATTACGGGTTGAGAGGAGTTCTCAGTGCCACAGTTGAGATTACAAGCGATGAGCCTGACAGACACTCCGGTGTCGATGGCGGTGTTTCAAGAGAGCCAACCCTGGATTTAATCAAGTTGCTTTCCAAATTCACAGATGACGACGGTAGTGTCTTGATCCCAAAATTTTACGACACAATCAAAGATTTGACCGTTGAAGAGGAGAAGCTTTATGACGATATCTGTTCAAAGACTACAGTCCCAACTAACAAAAAGACGCTATTAGCCAAATGGAAGTTCCCATCCTTGACAGTTCATAAGATAGATGTGTCCGGGCCTCGGAACAGTACCGTGATTCCAAAGACTTCAAAGGGTTTCCTGTCTATCCGTACTGTTCCCGATCAGAACGCTGAACAAATTAAGAGTTTGTTTTTACAATTCTTGCACGATTCGTTTGCCAAGCTGAAGTCACCGAACCATATGACAGTAGATATTGTGCACGAAGCGGAACCATGGTTGGGTGATCGAGGCAACGCTGCTTACCAGATTCTCGAGAGCGAGATTTCCCAAGAATGGGGCAAAGAGCCATTCTACATTAGAGAAGGTGGATCTATTCCATCTGTAAGATTTCTGGAGAAGACACTGGGGGCAGCAGCTGCCCAAATTCCATGTGGACAATCCACTGATAACGCCCATTTGGACAATGAGAGGTTGCGCGTCGCTAATCTGTACGCACTAAGACGTATTTTGAAGGGCTCTTTCCGGCGTCTATCACAGAAGTAACTAAGCAAAAACAACGTTTGAATAAGAAATGAACTCAAATCTTGCTAACAGCCTCTCCTCCTCCCCACTCCCATTGTGTCTTGATCCAAAAAACACGATGTAGATTTTTTCGCAGAAAATGTTATCAAAATCTGTCACATTTTTTTGTTTTTTTTTTTTTTTCCTCCCCACGTAATCACCCACAAAACAACAACAGAAGGACAATCGATTCAGAAACAAGGAGCCACCAACTACAAAGGACAAACAGTTAGAGAGCCAAAAAGAATAAAAAACGAAAAATGTCCTTCCTCAACCTTCCTGAAGATGTCATCGAGAGTGTTATCTTCTTTCTCTCACCGGATGATATTAACTCGCTATCTACTACCTGCAAGTCCCTGAACTCTACCATAACCAACTCCTCTTACGTGTGGCAACAGTTGTTTCTTCAAACTTTTGGAAGGGAACCAACTCCTTATACAACGAGCAGATGGCCTGAACTGTACAAGATGCGTTCCAGGGGTGAATTATTCACATGGGGGTGTATGACCGGTGGTCGCTTAGGGCTCAACTCCAAGGATGTGCCCCATGAGAATCTAGTGAGACGTGGGTTCCAGAGTGGCGTAGGAAGACCTACAAAAGTACCAGACTTGGATCAATTCATGGTTGCCAATGTCAGCTGTGGTGGGTTTAGCACGCAGATATTGACTTCAAAGGGCGAGATTTATTCTCTGGGTAGCTGGCACAGTGGCCACAGAGGACCTGGACCTGACGTTGCAGATTTCAACAACTTACACGCAGCATCTGGTGCATATGGTAATGGTGTATCGCCACCACCAGATATCAACTATAGACAGGGAAGATCTACTGCCTTCCCACCTTTTAACATCGGTCGTTTTGGCGGAGGTGTTTTAAACCCAACCATAATGCCCATCCCGTTGCCCAACTCACCTTCAAGTCCCCTTGAACCAAATAGGCAAGATGAGGAACCAACCAACAGATTTCTCCATAGAGAATTCTGTTTAGATGCACCAGATGCCAAATTTGTGAGCGTGAGTTCGGGAAGGTGCCATTTCGTTGCGTTGGATAACACTGGTAACGTTTGGAGCTGGGACGATCCGAGAGCAGGTCATGGAGTGAATGTGCAATTCAAAAACAACCAAAGTGGGAAGAACTTGATATCAGAAGGCCATAAAGTGCTGCAATGTGTTGCTGGATGGAGTTCCAGCGTTGCATACCTCTACGACTATGGGCTTGTGTACTGGTCAAAGAGAAGTTCATTGAATGACGGTGATCGATTTGCATTGGCACTACATCAGACAGTCCCAGAAACTGGTGCTATAAATGGCGAGGGTAAGGTGATTGACTTTATAGTTGGTGATGGGTTCTTGGTTTATTTAACTGCGGCGGGAGAACTTTACCGTAATGACATGATTGGCGAAGCTTCTTACAGATTGCACAAATTTGAAGTGTACTTGAAAGCCAAAGCACAATCATTACAACCAAAATTCACCAGGTTGAGCGGTAATTTTAGTACGTTTGCGTGCTTTACCAATGAAGACTTGGTTTTACTTGGGTCTAGGGATAGCGACGAACCACAGGATATCGAGGAGTTACAGCATCGTGGGTGTATTAACATTGCCGTGGGTGATTATCATCTACTTGCCCTGTGTGAAGATGGTTCGCTATTTTCTTGGGGACTGGAATCTCAAACCTGTGGATGCCTTGGGTTGGGACTCTTACCAGAAGGCTCCGTGGCAGAAGGAAACGGTACCAGAGTTTGCAAACCTACATTGGTCCAAATAGAGGGTAAAGTCATTGCAATTTCCGCAGCAGGATGGCAGTCCAGTGCAATAATAATCAGCCAATAGGTGTGGCTCTCACAGTTTGGATAGTCAGTTCAAACCCAAGTATTTAGCGTGATGAGCAGCATGTTGAGCAGTAAATGAAGCGATGAAGTAATACGAGTGATCGTAGCCCTCAACCAAGTTCAAATTGATCTTACCCTCGAATTCAGTACCTTTTGATGCCTCGACAAAGTTCTCTGGCAACAATTGATGGTCTCTGTAATAAAATGGATCAGCCTTACCAACGTGGATCAAAATGTCAGTTGCTGGGCCATCGTACTTCTTGAGCAACTCCGTTGGATCGTACTTGAGCCATGAGGATTTATCATCCTCACCCAAGTACCCACCAAAGTTCTTTTCACCCCAAGCACATTGACTTGGGTTACAGATAGGTGAAAATGCAGACACAGATTTGTACTTTCCTGGATTTTGCAAGAATCCAGAAAGAGCACCGTATCCACCCATGGAATGTCCCGTGATTGAGATGTTGTCAAAGTCGAGCTTTTGAAAATGTTCAGAGAGTTTTATCTGCAACTCTCCATGGACATAAGAGTACATTCTGTAGTTCTTTGAGAATTTCCCAACAGTTGCATCGACGTAGAAACCTGCTCCTGTACCAAAATCCCACGAATCATCCTCTCCCTCAACGTTGGCACCTCTTGGTGAAGTATCTGGAAAGACAACGGCAAAGCCGTACTCGTCCGCCTGTGGTTGCCAGTATGCCTTTTCGGAGGCATTGTTAGGTGTACATGTCAATCCAGATAGGTACAAGAGTACTGGGATAGACTTTGAAGAGGCAGAGTCGTACTGTTTTGGCAAGTAGACGTTTACAGCCATTGGTGTTTGTGTCTCGGTAGACTCATGGGTTAGCTTTAGAAGCTTTCCCTCAAAGGTATTAATGGTGGCATCTATGGTGAAGGTCATTTTCTTCTTTTTTTTTT
>JAJMLK010000330.1:0-11802 GCA_030564145.1 Williopsis takata
AAAAAAAAAAAAAAAAAAAAAAAAACAGAACACATAAAAGTGGTGGAGGATCACAAGACTATAAAGCTGGTTTAGTTTAGACACACACACACACAAGAAGAAAAACAATGCCTGAAGAACACACAACACGCAGCCTTGTGGGTGCCAGTGTGAGATCTGTGGAGCTGGAGGAGGACTACGACTCCGCCTCTTTCAGATCAGTCTCCAGATCCGGCCGCAATTTCCAGAAGGAAGACAGCGTTGAGGAAGAGGAGAAGAACTACACGTCTGTTAACGAACTGGCCAATGAAGGTGCACTTTTAAACGACGAACAGGAGTATGAAGATTTGCTCGACGATTCTGGAAAAGTGAAACAGGGCGTTTCCGGCAGTACCGTTATCATTGCTGGTGCCACTGATGATGACAATTCCAAAGATCCACTGGCGTCTCCCTCTGAGAAATCAAGTGCCCTTCCATTGGCTCTAGATGAGTCACATGAAGGTCTTGTTGTTGTTGACATTCAAAAGAAGGATCGCCCGGACTTGGCTGCAGACACCTCTCTCTACTCTTTCCCAGGAGAGGGCAATGGTAACAACGCTGCTTCCTCCATCTATGAATTGAAGAACCAAGACTCAAATATTTCACTCGAGGACTTGATTGACTCACAAATTGCTTCGATGTCTTCGCTATCGTCGGATTTACAAAAGAGTATCAGTGATAAAAGGGGTTCTAGATCCATGTCTAGACCAAGAATGAGATCCTCGTTGAGTCAGAGCATCTTGCCCGAGTCTGTAATTGAGAACGATTCGTTGCAGCAGGTGCCAGCGGGTGCTCCTGAAGGTATGGACTCGCCATTGATCCAATCGAGATCACAATCGGCTGCTCCAAGAGACATGAAATCATCCACTCTAGATAGACCACATTTGGCTAGAGGTGACTCTTACATCGGTGTTACCAATGAGTACGAACACGAGACCAGAACTGGTAGAGCACCAGATCGTTTTGATACCCTGAAGAGCATCAGAGCGGGATCTAGGGACTACTTACGCTCTGTCTCCCGTTCTAGATCCAGGGTTGCTCATGAGGCTCCAGTCACCAACGAGGATTTGGTTGGTGAAGGTGCTTTGATAAATGACGATATGGAGCACGCTCCTGGTATGATTGATGCCGTTGCTGAAGCCGAGGATGAAGGAACGTCGTCTAGAAATACATCGGCTTTTTCTGAACTGAAGAGAACTTCAGTTTCCAGGAAGAGTTCTGAGGCAGAGGATAACGATGTGGTGAAATCCACCCAAGTTACAGATGTTGAAGAAGAGGAAGAAGAAGTTGCTAAAGAACTCGAACTAGTGAAAGAGGAGTCCAACGAGGAGAATGAGGTGCATAAAGCTGGATATTATGTTCCCTTAGAACCTAAAGCGGACGTTGTCAGCTCGGCACCAGTGGCAGATTTAGAGGACGAGGAAGATGTTGTCAAGTCGCTCGAGGAGGAGAAATCTGAGGCTACAGAAACTGTTGCTACAACGGGCATCAATGAAGTAGAAGATGCTAGTGATCTACCTCAAAAGTCCGAAGACAAGTCTATTGAATCCGAAGAAGTGGTTTCATCTTTCAAATTAGACGAATCCCCAGAAACAGTTGAGTCCACTGAAGCAGCCGAAAAAGAGACTAGCGAAGAAAACCCAACAAAGCCATCCGAGACAGTCGCGGAAGAGACCGCTGAAGAGGTTGAAGCTCAAGAATCCATCCAAGTTGAAGAAATGGAGTCCAAAGAGGCATCTATTCCAGTCAAGACCGATGACACAGTGGACAGGGCTGTTGAGGCTGAAGACTCTAAAGAGTCCACTAGTGCCAAGGAAACTGAGACTGATGAGGGTTCTGCTATGGTAAACACCGAATCCCTGGTAGAAAATGTCCTCGAAGTTACTGAGGTTACCGAAGCCATACCTGTTGAGGAGATTGAGTCAAAGGAAGGTTCTGTGCCTGTCAAGAACTTGGATTCCAGATCTGAAACTGTTGAAAGCGCTATTGATGGTGTTTCTAAAATGTCTGTTGCAGATGAAACTGAGCGTTTGATCCGTGAACTTGAGTCTGAGATGGGGGGCACCACTACTAAGTCCACCGATGATGACTATGAAGTTGACAATGCTGTCGAGGCTGATGAGAGTCCTCAAGAGGATTCTTTAGATTCTTCATCTAAACCAATTTCTGAAGATGAATCGAAGGATATGTCTGCCGAAATCGATGCTGCAGAGACCGAAGCATCAAAAGATGAAGTTTTCGAGGAGAAGGAGGCCCCAACCAAGGCAGAGGAGAACTTTGACGATATCCATGAACCAAACAAAGAGGAAATCATTGAGATGCTCAAGGATGAACCTGTGTACATCTACACCTCTCTTGCCGGTGGTGGATTCATGATGCCTCAGAGAACAAACAAGCTCGCCACCATTCTCACAGCCAACAGAATCCCATTCACATACAGAGATCTGGGAACAGATGACGAGGCGCGTGGTGTTTGGAGACGCTATTCAGCTGGACGCGCACCACCTGGTGTGGTGAGAGGAAAGGATGATATCATTGGTAACTGGGAGGAGATTGAGGAGGCCAATGAGGACTACAGGGTCAGAGAACTTATCTATGAGACTATCTAAGGCGTCTTTTTTTTTCTTTCCCCCACCCTAAGATTGAAGCGTTTTTGTACACACACACACACAGAGAATCAATCACTCGCTTCCTCGCAAATTTATGCGTATTTATTGTTATTGTCTATTTGTTTATCCATCGTTTTTAGTTGTTGTCCATATGTATATGTACAAAAGTCCTTATCAGGACCCGCGCGTAGGGCCTCCCCCACCCCTTATAAGTCTTCAATTTTTCGCGAAATGCTTTTGGCTGTTAAAAAAACCAAGAGCCAAAAGCCAAAAGCCAAAAATTGGCGTGTGCTTTTTGTAGGTAAGGAGGATGGATGGGATACTCGATGGGGGGGGGGGGGGGGGGGGGAGAGTTTACAACTTTTGATAACAATTTGTTCCACTCCTTACCAAAAAAAAACAACAACAACAACAACGCTCTTTTATCAAACGGAACAATCTATATATTTATATATATACGAGAACATCATGGGTATGCTCATGGCACGGAATATCGAGGCACTTTTGAGACAGGGTCTGAAACCATCACACACGGCAGACCAACAGGCCGTCGCGGTGACGATAACACAACCTTCCGGACTGCCGTTGTGTACCGTCACGGCGAAGGATTGTTCTATAACAAAGATCAACATGTATGCTCTACTAGCCACTAGAAAAGGTATTGTGTCCGAATGCCAGTACTATGACGTTGAAAGTGAAGAAGATGAAGTGTATGGCGCCCTGGTTCCAGGAACGGAGTATGGCGTTGTTATCGTGGTGGAGAAGAACTTCCCAGAAGGATTGGTGAGGATAAGGTTGGCCAAGTTGACGGATAAACTACAAGAGTTGGCACAGTTGGAAGAGCCTGAAGAGGAGGATTATTACTGAGCGTGCCGTGAGAAACACAGACGGCCAGACCAATTCTTACAAGTTGTTATTTTTTTTTTTTTTTTTCTTGTATAAAAGTGTTTACGGGCAATATATATAGAATTATAGCATGATATTGAAATTTGCTAGCGTAATTGCAAGAAACAACAACAAAAGTGTATAGGTGTAGTTAGTTAAACAAGCAGCACAAAAAGGCGAGACAGACATAGCATGAAAAGTAGAGGGAGTAATAATACACCTTTGGAGTTTTGTATCGATGTGAGCGTTATGAAACTGGAGATAGATGGTCATGAAAAAGAAGAAAAGAAGAAGAAATAAAATAACAAAAAAAAAGGACAAAAATAATGCATAACAAGTGTGTGTATGTTTCGTGAATGACATGAGACTTGGGTGAATGTGTAGATTAGCAAGACTGCAAATAATAATAATCATGGGGGGGGTGGGTGCGCGGTTCTCACTTCTCATCCTTGTCAATCTCAGCATCTGCAGAGTCATCCTCTTCCTCCTCGTTGTTATCAACGTCATCCATGATGCTATCATCGTCATAACTCTCATCATCCTCATCCTCATCATCCTCTTCAGAGTCATACCAAAAGTTTTCGTCAACGACATCGTCATCAGCATTATGATTCGAAGAGTTCACGTATGCAGACTCTTCAGAGGGCATCACCAAGTCTGCTGGAATATCCTGTTTGGATCTCTCAACCTCAAGGGCAATCTTCTTCTTGTACTCATCCGTCTGTTGTCTCAACATAACGGCAGCATCCACGTTTGCCGGCGACTGGGTGTTTGGGTCGTCGAGAAGCGAAATGATGGATAGCAACACCGTTTCTGCACTCTGAGCAGGAGACCACGTCTCAGCGTCTGGTTCGTCAGAAGTTGGGTCTCCTGATCTATGGAGGATTGATATGCAGAGACGGCCATCCCTGTAAACGTTTGGATGGAAGATGGCTGGTGTAAATCTGAAAGAAGGTGGTGCGAATGGGAAATCTTGTGGGAACTTCATCTGTGCTCTAAAGTATCCGCCGTGGAAGAAGGAGTCCTTGTTGAACACCATAACGCCAATGTTCCACACAAAGATGTTGTCATCCTCGAGTTCAATGTGGAAGCCTGGTAAGCCTTTCTTTGGGTCGGTCAGCTCTCTGAACTGCCGTAATAAGAGAGAAGCTGCGCTAGACATCTTTGTCTGTTGATGTTGTTGTTGTTGATGTTGTGAGGGCTTTTGTGGTGTGTGGTGTGTGTTTCGGATAGTTGGTTTTTTCCCCCTCCCCCTGTTGGTCTCTTTTTGCCCTTTTTTTTTTTTTTTTTTTTTGGTGTGTGTGTGTTTGTAGGTAAATTTAAGTGTTGTTTTTGAGATAAAAAAAAAGGAAGGGGAAGGAGGAGGAGGGTGGCGCCAGCTATGTTAAAAACAACAACAAAAAAAAAAAAAAGAACTCACACTAAACAACACATACAAAACTGGGTTTATATATATATATATATATATATATATATATAGATAGATAAAACTATTTTTGACTTTAAAATAAAAAGCAAAACAAGATATGTTTTGTATAGACAAACTGTTCTTTTATGAGTTACTTAGTGTATGTATGTATGTATGTATGTATGTATGTATTTATGTATGTACGAATGTACGAATGTACCACTACTATTGTTATTGTTACTTTTTTTTTTTATACATTTCATTACATAATTCACTTCTGTTCCTCTTTTTTTTCTTTCTTTTTTTTTCTACTTCATATCCTCTCTTTGTCTCTTTTTCTCTCTTTTTCTCTTTTTCTCTTTGTCTCTCTTTCTCTCTCCTTCTCCTTCTCCTCCTCAGTTCCCCACCATACGCGGAAGAAAGAAAAAAAAAGGAATTCCACGTTGAAGAGTTAGTTGTATTGGAAAAAAACACAAAAACAAAAACCGGATATAAATAGCCAAATACAGTAGTATACCGCTTTTTAGTACAACACCACTATACAGTCAGTCCATCAGAAGAAAGAGAAGCTGCGGGACACGGAGATTAGGTGGAGTAGAAGTAGGGGTAAAGGGGGGACAAAACAAAAGGAGAGAGAGAGAGAGAGAGAGAGAGAGAGAGAGAAAACAGAGAGAAAAAAAAAACAGTAAACGGAAAGTTACAGCGCCACACACACACACCATCTAAATCTCAACTCACTTTTACCTCAATAAAAGAAAGAACATAACAAACGTAGGAAAAACAACAACAACAAGAACGACAACGAAAACGACAACAAGAACGACAACGAAAACGACAACAAGAACGACAACCGAAAGAAGGAAAAGTCGCGACTTTTGTTCTCGTCAATGGGCCACGAGCGTACAGGCCAAATAAAATAATTACACACACACACAAGAGCGAGAGAAAAACCAAAGGGAAACAGGTGGAAAGGAATTAAATTGCAGTTCCCGGGAGACCAAAACGCATCGGTTATTATATATATATATATATATATATATATATATAAAGAGAAGGTGTGGGGACGAATTGAATAGGGTTCACAGAGCACTATACAGTTTCAGCAAGGGTTCAAAATAAACACACACACACACGATTTAATGGCACAGAATAACTCGTTACTACAGGTTTACGGAGGAGGTATGTTTATCTATATATATACTTATATATATTTATATCAATACTAACCACAGAGTATAGACGAAGTTGCAGCTCTGGTGCTTGACCCAGGATCACAATCTACAAGAGCAGGTTATGCCGGTGAAGATGCTCCAAGGATCGTTACACCTTCCTATGCTGGATTCAGCTCCATTGACAAGGATGCAATGGATGTCGACGATGACAATGACAATGACAATGACAACAACACATCACAGATCCACAAGCGTAAAAATACATACTACGCTGAAAATTTGCTGAATTTCCCCAAACCAGGCGCGGAGTTGAATCCAATTCTTAAAGATGGACTCGTAGTCGATTGGGATTCTGCCCTGGAACAATGGCAATACATCTTTGAAGAGTTGCGTGTCGATTACAAGGAACAACCCTTGTTGTTGACAGAACCAGTTTGGAACACTTCTGCAAACAGAACCACATCGTTGGAAGTTGCACTCGAACAGTTTGAATTCCCGGGTTTTTACCTAGCGTCGTCTCCAACTTGTGTTGCATTCCAACAGGGTCGTCCATCTGCACTTGTTGTTGATATTGGACATGACGTTGTGAGCGTAACACCCGTCGTTGACGGTATGTGCCTTGCCAAGACAACGTTGAAGACGCACTACGCTGGACGGTTTCTTTCGGAGCAGACAAAGAGACGTATGCCTTCCCAAATCGTCCCTATGTACCAGGTGAAGTCTAAGAGTGTCACCCAGGTGGGTGAAGAACCAAAGTGGGTTGCAAAACCTCTGGAAAACATTACCAAATCGTTTAAAGATTACCACGTGGAACAGACGGTTCATCAGGTTAAGGAGTCCCTGTTGAAGGTTCCACGTGATCCAATCACATCGGAGGCTGCATTCACCGCTGAAGAATTGGAGGAGAAGTTCCCTAGCCGTACTTACGAACTGCCTAATGGCCATGCCTTTTCAATGGCAAAGGAGAGGTTTGAAATTGGTGATTCTTTGTTCAGACCACAGGAGTACGAAATCCCAGAGTTCCCTGCAGAATCTGGTGAGCCGGAGATCCAGGGTAAAAACGATTATGTTCCAATCAAACGTTCTTTGAAAAAAACAAACGAAGAGGATGAAGAGGTTCCAAAGGTTTCGGCTTCATCTTCTGAAATTCCAACTTGCAGAGGATTGACAGAGTTGACTTCACATGCGCTTTCGCTGGTGGATGTTGACATTAGAGCACAGTTGGCGCATAACATCATCGTAACAGGTGCATCTTCTTTAATCACAGGTTTGACCGAGAGGTTGTTTGTTGAACTGTCCAACTTGCACCCAGGTTTGAAGATTAGGGTCCATGCCACAGGTATGTCTGCCGATAGAAAGTTCCAGAGTTGGATCGGTGGAAGTGTCCTTAGTAGTTTGGGTACCTTCCACCAACTCTGGGTAAGTAAGAAGGAATTTGAAGAGGTTGGTGCAGAGAGGCTTCTTGCTCAAAGATTTAGATGAATAGGGTGGTTTTTTTATTTATAGTAATATAACGTGTTGACACTAGGACTACTTTTTTAGGTAAGAAGAAAGATATATATATATATATATATATTCCCCCTCACCCCACCCGATGTTATACCCTGTAGTAATCCAATCACTTGTTCGATAGTGTACCGTTTGCAATTGCATCTTCCGTGCACATGGTCATGGCCTTTTGTCTATCAACCAGTAATTGTGCAGCATTCAAAAAGTCCAGCCTTTTCTTCCCAATCTCCTTTGGATCCTCGAGTTCAAACAACAAACTCAAAGCCTCAACCGCATCTGCAAGGCTAGCTTGTACAGTTTCAAACAGCTCAAGATACACGCTGTTATCGCAATAGAAGGCAAATGCATATGACCATTTCAAAACCCTTCGTGCGTTCAACAACTTGTCTGCACACTCAACCAAAAACTGCGCTTCAATCCACGAGATGCCCGCACCTTCTTGAACTAACCTCACCATATTCTCGACAACGCTACACCGCTTGGCATCCTGCCTCATCGATTGCTCATGGACGTTGAAGAGATTATAGTAGTGTAGGTATCTCTGCAGTGATCTCTTTGTCACCTGTTTCAATATTTTGGATTGGCGAAGGTTCTTCTTCTTCTCGTCGGGTAACTCTTGGAACCTGTTACATTGGTAGAACTGGTTGTTGTGCAACTTCCAATCACCCATGCAGATCCAACAAAACTCGTGTGAACATTTGCGACAATTCATATGGTTACAGCCACCGTTTTTTTCAATCGTTGTTTCACATGCGGGACATGTCTTGGTATTGGAAGAAATCCACTTTACAGTCTCACTGTCATCCTTGCACTTCGCAATCCATTCTTTGGTTACTTCACAAGGACATGGGTTGTGAGATTCAAACCCACAGCTGAAGCAGAACTGATGTCCTTTGGAGCACGTCACCATGGGTATCTTGTTTTGGGCGACGAAATGCGGTACATCACTCGCGTTGCTAACTTCAACTATGCAATCACAATCGGGTGATGGACACCACTTGTATGTCTTGTGACGCTCAACATACTCTCTTATGGAGTTTTGTAAGAGAATAGTACTTTCATTACGGCCTGTGATAGCATCAATGTCTGCTGGTGTTAATGCAACATCGCAACTTGGGCATTTGATCACATTTGCCTGCTTCACCTTGTCATCCAAGTACCGTCTGTAACAATCCAGACAAAACTCATGTCCACATCTTAATTTGTAGAATTCTTCCTTGTCTTCGCAGCAGATCATACACATATCCTTTGTAGTGTGTAGTCCAATGTCCGATGTCTGTGCACAATTGTTGGAACTTGCTAAACCGGCACTTTGGGAAACACCATCTGGATCCTCCATATAGTCCTCCAACAAACGCTCATTGTTCCACCTGTAACTCTGTAATAATGTTATCACCTCATCCTTCGACTTCCCCAAGACTTCTGCAAGACTTTCGCACAGATTCTCCATCTCTGCCACCAGCTCCCTCGTGGTATGGAGCTTGTAGTTCAAAAAGCCACTCGGGCCCAGTGACGTTTCTTCTATAAATTCCTCGACAACGCTGTCGGCATCGTACTCCGACGCACTGTCTTCAAAATCATAAGCATACTCGTCATCGACATCGTCATCACTCATCTTTTGTTCTCTTTTGTTTGTCGTGTTTTACACGCTTGTGCGATGTGCTATTGTTGTAACACTTCGTGGCCTGCCTATCTGCCTTTGTAGTTGGGCACACACATAAGCCACAAGAAATTTAAAAGGCCGCACGATGGGGTACGTTATTTACAATAGAAACAGAAAATGAGAATAAAAGAAAGAAGAAGAAAAAGGGGAGAGAGAGGGAGACAAAAACTTACAACAATAACACTGTCTTTTAATTCCAATACTACAAAGCCTCCAATCTATCGCTCGCAGCCTTGATCTTCATGCTCACCCTCGTGCTGAGTTCGTAGTCTGCAGAGTATCCCTGTGCGTAGTTCAGCCACTGTCTGCTCTGGTCCAACCCATTGACGCCCTGCTGTTTCCAGATGAATAAAGCCTTCTCATACATAGCAGTTGGATACAACCAAGGATCATCCGAGAGCCTATGGTACCTATATGGCTCTTTCTTGTTGTCTGGTTGCAAAACAATAATGTTCTTCAAAACCTTGGAATCGAGCAAGTTGAGGCCCTCATCAATGTGTCCGAGACGACGTAGTGCGATTGCCTGTAGTAGGTTACGCACCATCGTATGGTTGGCGTGCTCTTGGAAAGATGCATGTTCAGAAACACCGTAATCCAGCAGTTTTCTGGCGAGTTTAATGTGCTCTTCTGGCATACGGTTGTAACCGTTCCAGAAGTACATCAACTCATGCGTAGGAGAGGTTCCAATGGCATCAACCAACTCAACGCCATACTTCTTCATGTTCTCTTGACATTCAGCGAGTTTACGCAACAAAAACTTGTCAAATGGCATGGTCTTCTTACCATTTTTCAGCAACCCAGGCACCTTCATCATTAGATCAGTAGCCTGCTTAGCAAACTCATCCTTTCTTGCGAGAGTAGCTGCATCATCAATCAACCCCATCTTGCACATACGGTACAGCTCTAAATAACAGGAACCGGCAATGTAAGTGTACAATCCAGGAGACCAGGCATTCAATGCCAAAAGCTTTGGAATATCCTTCGCAGCTCTCTCATACTTGTGCAAGAACACCAAAACCATCACCCTGTCAAATACCAAGAGTGCCTCCACTTGGACCATGCAAATATCACGCTCGATACTATCCATCAACACCAGCGATTCCTCCAAACGACCACGGGATGCAAGCATACGAGCTTCTTGTAACAGCCAAAGTGCAGAGTGTGGGAATAATGCTCTTGCGTACAATAGTGCATCGTCCAACTTACCAGCGGGATGGATCAACGTTGGCTTACCGATACCTTGGAATGCTTCGCTTTCTGTGCGCATAGACTTTAAAGACTTAGTCTTCTGTATTGTGAGACCCTCCTCGTTGGCCAAATTCGAACCTAGTGTATGGGTATCGTTAAACGAGTCTGGAATATCGAAGTCCGCATCGGTGAATTGGAAAGGCCCGTCGTAAAAGACAAGGAGAGCCAAAAGGCCAATACAGCCGTGAATGTTTCTTCCCTGAACCGATTGCCATATCATCTTCAAGCCGTTTTCCCTTGAACCCTTGAATCCAACAACGGAAAGAACTTTACCGATTGCCGGTGGAATCAACGATAGTACAAGTTGTAATATACCAAAGCACAGGTTTGTACCGGATATGATGTATTCGTCAATGGTACCCAAGTCAGATACGTGGCGATCTGACAAATGTTCTTTACCATCTGCAAACACTTTTTCAGAGTTAGCACCCACTGTAGATCTCAACCTCTTCGATGCAGGTGTATTTCCGATATGAGACCCTTGTATTCTGGACAGTCTCATCTTTTCCACTTCACTGGCGATACCAGCAAGTTTGGTATCGTTCAGCATCTCCTGTGATAAGCTGAATGGGAAATTCGTAGAGCTACTCATACTAGAAGCTGAAGTAAAGCTCGAAGTACTCTTATTTGCAGCTGTTTGGGTTTGCAGTTTCTTCTTTCTCTCGTACTCCTTCACCAAGTGCAACAGCTCATCGAGCGTTTGGTAAGCTCTTCTCAACTTCAAAAGAGCCTTTGCACTCTCGATCATACTCTCACTGAGCAGCATGACAAGTGCATTCAACAGAGTTGCTTCAGCATAGCAGACCGCGTATTCTGTTCCAGGTGGGAAGTTGCTCGAACTCTTCAGCTTCAACCTTTGGTACTTCGTTCTGTCTCGGGAGCTGAGAGTTTCAGCCTTGTTCAAAACTTCTCCAGCTTTACGCATAACCTCTGGTTCGAATCCCAAAGTGGCCTCAAGGAAGTGGATCACACCATTTGCCAGAGTTTTGATTGTGCATTCCGAATCGCCAGAGATCAAGAACAATCCCTCATCGGTACGGTCATCCAACAGATAGTCCATCGCCTGGAGAGAAACCTCAAAGTCGTGTGCCTGTTGCAGTACAATTGGTGCAGCTTCATCATCGCTCAGCACAGCCTCACGCTTCAATCCAAGTGCGCGAAGCATGATTTGTCGTCTTCACTGTGCAATGTAGGGTAGCCTTTTGTTGAGAGAATTGGAAAGATATTGTAATGTGGAAAGGTACGAGCGCGCGAGCTTTATGTGTGTGTGTGTTTTGTAATTTATATGCT
>JAJMLK010000331.1:0-11766 GCA_030564145.1 Williopsis takata
TTTTTTTTTTTTCTTGGTTAAACTGGTGTAATGGAATGAATTTTGAGCCTTTTTGGAGGGGGGGTTAGGCGGGTAGCATTACCATAAATGGGTTTGGAGTAGTTGTCTCAAGTTTGCCTTGAGAATTCTCGTTTAGTGTGGTGGGTAGAGAAATGCAAGAGACAATTAATCATATAGACACGGCTAGTAGGGCTCTGGAGTCAGTTGTTGTGCTCTATCTGATACCTTTTGATTTACTGAACCTACTTCGAAGTGGTAGATATCTGACCAGCTGCATGCCTGTTTTTCTTTTGTTAGTAGGCGCAAGTCATATACAAACAAACACTACCACTAACAACCAATTGTTTTCCCATACATCAATCCATTGACCCACCACTACCAGTACCAATACCACAATCGCTCCGATACTTTTTTTTTTTTTGGTTATCGCATGAAGAATTGGGAAGCTATTGCTCCACTCCTTCCTCCACCCCCCCCCATGTGTTTAGCCTTTCTATCAGTGGGATCCCCACACTTCTGCCCTCCCGTGTGTGGTTGGAACCATTTGTGTTAATCGGGAGGTAATTTGCGAACGAATGACGATGAGACCAAAACCAAGATGCGATATCCCCTCACTTTGATAAACCGTGGCACCATATGCGGCAAAAACACTAAACAAATCACTATCAAGGTGTTGGTTGACTGGTAGTAGATCTCGCCGATTTTTGCTTATAGAGGATAAAGTAGATGGACTAAAGAGCCCAATCCGGCCTTCAATGATGTCCATCACAGGACCCCCGTAAAGTCATAGATATCAACGCTTTCTCACAAAAGTTCTTGTTTTGTAATGATACTACCAGTAGGCGGGACATTCACCAACTCTCTCTCTCTCTCTCTTTCTCCATGTCTAATCACACTACTTCGCCCACCTTTTGAGCTTATAAGCGTTTTACAAACAACCGCAGCTTAGCCAAGATCAACGTCCTGGCTGACCGGAAAAAAATTTACAGCAGCAATCATCACAAACACAAACCAACAAAGAGAAGAATGGCAACAGATACACCACCTCCTTTGCTTAACCAAGTTGGTAAGTGAGGTCAAGCGATCTTTGTTGCCCTGTACATATGGAGGAAAGGACCAAACGGCTGTTTTTTATTGCTTGTTGTCTCCTCCTCTCCATCTCTCCACCTCTTCCGGTATATATGTGTGTTTGCATGATATGGGGAATGCCGATACGGGGCGAACAGCCGAATAGACTACTTTAGGAGGTGGGAGGTGGGAGGGGCGTTATCGTGGATCGATGGGAGATGATATAGTTGTGGGGGGTTTTAAGAGTGTGTGTTGTATGAAAAACAAAGGAGGGGGTAAAGTGTGCATAGGGGCATTACACGTACAAAAACAAACCCCAGTATGGTAAGGGTGTGGCATTGAGTTGCGTACGTAGACATATCCTACGTAAATGGCAACCAAAGAATTATTATCACTAGTTTACAATTGCTATATTGTTATTCTAACAACCATCAAAGTGGAAATATCTACCCCCCATTTGTCAAGTTCTTGGACAGCCTCGGGGATTTTGATCCGCTGGTCCCTCCCTCCCTCTCGCCCCCTCGTCCCCTCCCCTTTTCCCCAGGCCCTTACTGATACAACAGCGTGCGGAGTCAAATGACTTACTTTTTGACGCACGGGCGCAGGTGCACGGGTGGGCGCGTAGGCTCTGGATTCCCAAACTGGGACAACCGCTGCCCTAAGGCTTGTCATGACAGACGCATAGACATGGATGCCTTGGAGGTATAATTATATATGCATATATAAATATCAACATGTGTCTCCATAAAAAAAAAACTGGGTTCGTTCAAGATCTTTCTTCTATTATCATTTTCCAGTCTACACAATGCCGAAGAGTACGAGAACGAGAACAGGTTGTCTCTGTTGTAGACGACGTCACAAGAAGTGCGATGAGGCTAAGCCGTCTTGCAAGTTTTGCCTATCAAAGGGGTTGAAATGTGAATGGCCACTCGTTGGTTCTGTATTTGTGAGGTATAACAGTGATGAGACAGTAGTAGCTGTTCCTCCTATTTCCCCACAGATGAAGATTAAGGTAACACAACTCCCCCCGGTACCGACGCTACATGCTCAACGACAACAGCAATCTTTCAATACATTTTCATTTTCATCAGGTGGCTACCAACTTCCTCCTTCGAAGGAGCCGTCCCCAAAGACAACTGCCCCAACGCTGGCCCTTGAAATGGTGCAACTGCAACCACAACCACAGCTACAGCCACATCCAACGAACTACAGCTACACACACCACGCCCCAACGCTACCGCCAATAAAGAACTACCTCTTTATCCCAAGGACAGACACCGATCCAATTCCATCAGCTCTTAACATGCCGCAGGACCAAAAGCGACACCGGTGTTCTGTGGATTCGCTCTTGAACTAGGAATCCCCCTTTTAACATTCCCCCGCCAAGCGTACGAACACAGACATACTACGTGCGGCTCACTCATGCCCTTTACGAAGATTTTTCATATTCCCTTTTTATTTCACGTTTCTGATTTTGTTTCCTTCCTTATCTGTAGCTAGCTATGTCTTACATGTACGTGACTTTCAAAGCCATCTTTACGGTTGAGCCAAACTTATCCCAAAATGCTCGTATCCATCTTTTCACGTTACCATTCATCAAGAATGATTTGCTCTTGATCAAGCCCAATAACCCTAACAGTGCAAATAGCATCACAACGGAATTACGCTCAGCAAGGAACGAGAGCCTCTTCTTGATGACATCCATGACGTTATCGTGTTGCATCATTTTTTTCTTGGAGCTGACTGTTGTTTTCTTCTTTTGAGACTCAATTGATGTCTCTTTCGCTCTTTCAACTTCTTTAAACAGCTTCTCTTTAGCCCTTTCATGAGCAACCTGCTTCTCCTTCTCTTTCTTCTTTGCAAGTTGTTCCTTTTTCTTTCTCTGCTCCCCAATTCTCCTCCTCTTGGTCTCTTCTAGTTCAGCCTTCACATCGTATAAATTCTTAACCATTGCCTCTTTATCAACGATAAATGGGTTGGATTTTATGAGGAACTCGCTCTCTTCAACCTCACCCATCCTTGACAACAAATGCACATGGTACAGCTCGAGAAGTTCTATGAAGGATTCAAAGCCATTATCACCTTGGCGGATTTCACTGGATGCCTGTAACAAGTACATATCAACCTGTTGTCTCAACTCCACCAAATCGCTCTTCTCGTTATGCAGCTTGATCAAGGTTAATAGGAAAATCAATTTAGGATCAGGGAGAATAGCCATGTCGAAGAGCACTTCAAACCAATGGTTTGACAAAAGTGATTCCTCCAAACCTTCCACATCTTCATTCGTCAAGATATCGACAACGTTAAAGAATAGACACCAGGTACTAAAAACCACATTTTCATCAACTTTCTTCTGTGAATATAAACTTAAGACAACATCCTTCAGTTTATCACATTGAAAGTAAGACTCCTTGAACTTCTTATTTACAAACAATTTTGCAGCTTTTTGATAGAGGTTTGTAGCAGTTGTTTGTTCATCTGTTATGTGGAGGTCTTGAGTCATTAATGAAGCAACCGAATCCTCCAGGTTCACAGACTGGTCCGCCTGTTCGTATTCATGGCGCACAGTCCCATTCAAAGGGTGGTACTCTGTCATTGTCTTAACGCTTTAGTTACGCAAAATCAACTCGGCAACAGCTTTAAAGCGCACATCATCCATAGGGAATAACTGATCAGAGCGCTTCGACCCCTTCGCTTAACTTTGCCCCAGAACATCGCGAAACGCCACACCCAGACACCAAGAAATCCCGATAAGGAAATCGCAGTGGAGTAGTCACATGACGTGACGTTTCTCTGGGCCACAGTGAAAGGGAGGGATCTTCTCTGTTAACTATAAAGGTTATGCGATGACTTCGAGGTTTGATGTCTTTCAGTTTGAAGTTTAGCGCTTTGTTATATATCAACAAGGAAGGCTTCTGCAAACAGCCTTACTCAAAGTGTTAATGATGATGGAGAACACAGATCAGACACCGCTGCTTCCCACTCGCAGACTTGAGCCACATCTCACGCTCATACCAACGATGGCACTCATAATTAACAAAATGGTTGGTACTGGTATATTCAGTACTCCATCGCTGATTTTATCCCTTTCAGGTTCAATTGGAATGTCATTGGTGATGTGGATACTGGGTGCTATTGTGACATTCTGTGGATTGAGCGTCTACTTGGAATTCGGATTGGCCATGCCCGTTAATGGAGGCGAGAAGAACTATTTACAGAGGGTATATAGATCACCCAAGGGGCTCATCGAGAGTGTTTATTCTTTTCAAATTGTGTTATTAGGCTTCAGCTCTGCAAACTCTTATGCATTTGGCAGATATATTCTCTTTGCACTGGGCTTGGATGATGTCAGCGATTGGACTAGTCGTTTGGTCGGGTGTACAGTGATCTCGCTTGTCGTATGGCTGCATATTTCCCATCCGTACCATGGAACAAAAGTATTTACAGTCCTTGGATTCATCAAGATTTTGATCCTCTTACTGATCGTTGTTCTTGGCTTCTTGGTGTTTTTTGGCTTCATTGCATTAGATAACACATCAAACGATAACTTCAAGGACATTTGGGGAGGTTCGCATGAAAACAACGGTTACAACATATCTGTGGCCCTGCTTCAAGTGATTTACTCATTTAAAGGGTGGGAAAATGCGAACTATGTGCTCTCAGAAGTCAAAGATCCACATCGTACTCTGAAGATAGCAGCTCCACTGTCAGTCGCCATCACTGCAGTCTTTTACTTCCTGGTGATTCTTTCATACTACCTTGTGATACCATCTAATGAAATCAAAGAATCGGGTGTATTGGTAGCAGGAATTTACTTCCAGAAGATCTTTGGTGATACCTTTTCTTCAAGAGTGTTACCCTTCCTAATTTCAATTTCAAACTTCGGTAATGTTCTGGCAGTGGCATTTAGCCATTCAAGAATTAACGAGGAGCTTGCAAAAGAAAGCTTGATACCATTCCCACACGTGTTTTCGCATCTGAAGAACTCACTGCTGTTACACTGGTTTGTTACTGTGCTAGTTCTATTGCTCCCACCAAATGGTGATATTTACCAATTGGTAGTTAATCTCTACTCATACCCAGGCACTTGGATTAATGCACTAGTTGCTGCTGCACTCATATATTTACACCTCAATAGGGAAAAGGAGCATTGGGGGAGCACAGATTGGAGATCCCATTGGACGGCTTGTTTGGTGTTCTTGGTGAGTAATGTATTCCTAGCAGTCTTCCCATTTGTGCCACCTCCAAGTGGTTACGATTCCGGTGCATATCCTTACTATGTGTTCCCAGTCACTGGCTGTGGTGTGCTGATGATGGGTGTGCTATACTGGCTTGTCATTCGTCGTAAATATTGACTGGCTATGTTGTCTTGTGTGTAGCTGTAAGAGAACTGACCGAAAACGGTCACTATGAACACCGATTTGAACATACATATCGATAGATAGGCTCAGATTGTGATAACGTTACAACACATTAGGGTAATTGACAATCCACGTTGAATATCATGAGGTCCCCGCATAGTCCACCGTCACATTAGGCAGACTTCCTAATAAGGTAGTTATTCAGAGTTTCCAGGTTTTTTCGCTCAAGGCGAAATCGCCAACGCCCGCAAACAACCAAGGAAAACACCAAAAACCCTACACGCCTTTTTACACAAGTTCCTCCATTGTTTGGCCCCCTTTCACTGCTACAATACAGTTTCGAGAGGATCAGACAGTATAGTAAAGGAACTGCGTCTCGAATAACTATAAAAAAAAGAAACACGCATTAAAAAGAATCATTTCGAGCCAGTAAACGATCACACTATTTTCCCCTGAGAAGGCCAACAACGACAACAGCGTGAACTGATTAGCGACGTACACAACACAATGAGTGAAAACAACGATGATGTGTACCCACTCGCATTGCTTATGGATGAGCTGAAACATGATGATGTAGCTAACCGTGTCACTGCTATGCAGAAGCTTGACACGATTGCACTTGCCCTGGGAGCTGAGAGAACGAGGGAGGAGTTGATCCCATTCTTGAAAGAAGTTGCCCAAGACGACGAGGATGAGGTTTTTGCAGTGCTCGCTGAGCAATTGGGTCATTTTGTTCCATTGATTGGAGGCAGCGAATATGCCGAGCTACTTCTCCCAGCTTTGGAGGTTTTGGCTGCTACCGAAGAACCAGTTGTTAGAGATAGAGCTGTTGATTCTCTTAACGAGATCGCATCGCAGTTGTCAGCAAAGCAGATGAAGGAAAACTTTTATCCATTGGTTGAAGGTCTTGCGGACACAGAATGGTTCTCAAGCAGAGTTTCATCCACCGGTTTGTTCAAGAGTATTATTGTCAAGGTGGACGAAGCAATGAGAAAGGAGCTCTTGACCATATATTCCAAGCTCGTGCACGATGAGGGTCCAATGGTCAAGAGAGCTGCTGCCACTCACTTACCAAAGATTGTTGATTTGCTCACAGAGAATCCACAATGTTCCAACGAGGAAGACTGGGATCTCATCTCCTCCATGTTTCAATCTCTCACCACCGATAAACAGGACTCTGTCAAATTTTTGTCTGTGGATATCCTCATATCGATCCTCCAATTTTTCAACTCAAGGGGTGATAGATCACACCATGCGGACTTGTTAAATTCGGCCTTGCAATTGATTCAGGATCCAAGTTGGAGAGTGCGTTACATGGCTGCTGATAGATTCGAGAAACTCGCAGTGCAGTTTGAAGGAGACGAGGAACAAATTGGCGAGTTGATAGAACCATTTTTGGAGTTATTGAAGGACAACGAGGGCGAGGTAAGAAAGGCCATCGCTAAGCAATTGCCAGGTTTCGGTAAGCTCTTGAGTAAGGATGTGCTGCTGGAGAAGGTTCTGCCTCAAGTTGAAGATCTCAGCAACGATCCTTCTGAGATTGTGAGAAGTGCATTGGCTAGTGAAATCACTGGACTTACCCCGTTGTTGGACAGAGACGTTGTCATTGAAAGTCTCTTGCCAATCTTCCTCACTATGTTGAAGGATGAGTTCCCAGAAGTGAAACTTAACATCATTTCCAAGCTCAAAATTGTCAACGACGTGATTGGCATGGATCTTCTTGCAAAATCACTAATGCCGGCTATCTCTGAGCTGGCTAAGGATAAGCAATGGAGAGTGAGACTTGCCATCATTGAGTACATTCCATTGTTGGCTGAACAGTTGGGTGTCTCCTTCTTTGACGAAGAGCTGAGCAACCTTGTTCTATCCTGGTTATGGGACTCTGTGTACTCTATCAGAGAGGCTGCAGTGACCAACTTGGAGCAATTGGCCAAGATCTTTGGCTCCAAGTGGGCAGATGAAGAGATCATTGAACGTATTTTGAAAAGTGACGAGTCGTCGTTCAACAATTTCGTCTACCGTCTCACTTCATTGTTCACACTCACAAGATTGATTCCAGTTGTGGACAAGGAAATTGTGCTCGAAAAGATCTTGCCATTCATCAACAAGTTGGCACAGGACCACGTTCCAAACATCAGATTTAACGTTGCAAAGAGCTATCTCGTAACAGTACAAGCTTTGCTGGAAAAGATTCCAGGTGAAGATCATCCGGCACCAGAGGATGTTGAGAGTCGTATTGCCTACATCAAATCCAACATTCTACCAGCTGTGGAGACTTTAAAGAGAGATAGCGATGCCGACGTGAAATATTTTGCCACGCAGTCTTACAACTCTATCCAGGAGCTTTTGGGCTGATACTAGCCTTTGTTCATTTATTGTCCATTATATTTCACAAAGCTGTGATATCTAGATGCTCTACGTGTCGTCAAATACAGAGAATTGCCTTCATAAATTGTAGTGTTCTTCTAGTCGATGTGAATTTCTGCTCAAGACACATCGACAATTTCTGTTTCAGGATATTTATGTTAAAAAAAATGTTTACTCACTTACGTAATTGCCTGTTTGGGGGAGGGAGGGAGATTTCGTTCCCCCCCCTCCCGATGAGTCAACGGGCTCCTGGCGTGTTTAAACTAACTGTCAAATTTGGTACAACCTTTCCCTCGTTTTCGAACAATAAGAAACCACAGTATCAATTGTCCAACACAGATATATACATAGAATAATGCCGGAAATTGTCCACATTATTGATGCTGAAAGCGGTAACCTGCGCTCCTTGCAAAATGCCATCGAGTATTTGGGTTACGAGACCAAGCTTATCAGAGATGCCAGCGATCCTGAGCTTTTAAAGGCCACAAAGCTCATGTTGCCAGGTGTTGGTGCTTACGGCCATGTTGTGAAGTTGTTGTTTGACAAGGGCTTTGAGAAGCCAATCAGAGAGCACGTTGCTGCTGGAAAGGCCATAATGGGTGTCTGTGTCGGTTTGCAGAGTTTCTTCAGCGGCAGTGAGGAGAGTCCAGGCATCAGTGGGTTCAAATATATCGACTTGGACTTGAAAAAGTTTGACACTACAACCAAGAGTGTCCCACAGATTGGATGGAATACAGTGCAGATTAGTGGTGAAAAATCATTTTACGATTTGAACCCCAATGACCGTTATTACTATGTCCACTCGTATGCTGCCATTGTCACTGATGAACAAGTTGAGAAACTCAGAAGTGAAGGATGGGAATTGGCACTCACACAGTACGGCGATGAGAGATTCATCGGTGCGTTCTCTCGTGACAATGTGTTTGCTACACAATTCCACCCAGAGAAGTCTGGTATGGCTGGTTTGAAGATCCTTCAGGCTTTTTTGGAAGGAAAGAAACACACTCCATTGCCACAACAGATTGCCAAGAATGATATGTCCAACAACGGTTTGACTAGAAGAATCATTGCATGTTTGGATGTTAGAACCAATGACAATGGCGATTTGGTGGTGACTAAGGGTGACCAGTATGATGTCCGTGAGAAAGATACTGCCGGTGGAGACGTCAGAAACTTGGGAAAGCCAGTTGAGATGGCACAAAAGTACTACGACCAAGGTGCTGACGAAGTCACCTTCCTGAATATTACCTCTTTCAGAAACTCTCCATTGAGAGATGCACCAATGCTAGAAGTTCTGAAGAGAGCGGCAAAGACCATCTTTGTGCCATTGACTGTTGGTGGTGGTATCAAGGATGTTGTTGATCCTGACGGAACCAAGATCCCAGCCTTGGAAGTTGCCGGATTGTACTTCAGATCTGGTGCTGACAAGGTGTCTATCGGTACCGATGCTGTAAATGCTGCATTAAAATACTACGCTAATGGCAACAAGGGTGATGGTACTTCACCAATTGAAACAATTTCACGAGCATATGGCTCACAGGCTGTGGTAATTTCCGTTGATCCAAAGAGAGTTTACGTCCAAAGTCCATCAGATACGAAGAACAAGACCATTAAGACAGCATTCCCAGGTCCAAACGGCGAAGAGTATGTTTGGTATGCTACCACTGTCAGAGGTGGTCGTGAAACCACTGACTTGGGTGCTTATGAGCTGACACGGGCCACCGAGGCCTTGGGAGCTGGTGAAATCTTGTTGAATTGTATTGATAAGGACGGCTCTAACTCTGGTTATGATTTAGAATTGATCAACATGATCAAGTCTGGTGTTACAATTCCTGTTGTCGCTTCGAGTGGTGCTGGTAAGCCAGAACACTTTGAAGAGGTATTTGAAAAAACTACTACGGATGCCGCCTTGGGTGCAGGTATGTTCCACAGAGATGAATACACTGTGGAGCAAGTCAAGCTGTACTTAAAACAAGTTGGCTTGCAGACTAGATTAGACGACACTGTGCTGTAAATAGATGTTTTGAATTCATTATAGAACACACACCTTGCTCTAGTATTATCTCTCCCATTTATATAAAGTACATACTATCATTCCTCATCCTCTAGTTTATCTTCTCTTTTCTCAGAATCCTCATCAGACAACTTGACACCACCACTGATTGAGAACTGACCGCCAGCACTGATCACCAAGATATTGTGGTCCTGTGTAGCGGTGTTTTTAATCCTTGTTGGAGTCTCAACGTCCTCACCGGCTGGACCCAATCCAACAGCATAAGTTTCACCAAAGCCCCAAGAATAAACAACACCATCCTCAGAGATCGCGAGGGAGTGATGAGAACCAACAGCAACAGCTCTCATCTTTGGGATGTTAGTGAGCTTTGTTGGGACTGGAACAGATCTTGGTTTACCATGCGCATCCTTGAAAGTTTCCTCAGGTAAGCTATCCTTAGCGATACCAATCTCAAACATGTCATATCTACCAAAGGTGTAAATTGAACCATCTTCGGACAAAGCCAGAGTATGGTGTTCACCAGCGGCGATTTGAACAATGTTCTTATCAGACAAAGACTCCACTTCAGTTGGAACTGGAACAATAGAACCGTCCTCCAATTCAGAGGAAATACCACATTGTCCGAATTGGTTGAGGCCCCAAGTGAGAACCTTCTTGTCTTGCGTGATGGCAAAGCAGTGGAATTCACCCGATGCGATGTATTTAACATCAGCCAAACCGAACTCTCTTGGTTCCAACGTTCTCAATCTGTTACGCTCAAGGATTCTTCTACCCAATTGGAATTGTTGACCGTTACCCCACGCGTATACAACACCCTTGTTGTCCAGACCTAGCAGATGGTCCTTACCTGAGGCCAATTGGACAATGTTTTTGAACTCTTCAATTCTGAGAGGAGTCTTCTGTATCAACGTGTCGTGCTTGAAGCCCAAGATACCCTCATTGCATCTAAATGTACCCCAAGCGTAAACATCACCATTTTCGAGCAAGATGGCGGATAAGTTATCCGTAGCAGCCAACTGAACAACTTTCAGTTCAGTTGGAAGACCCTCCACTTTGCCTGGTGTGGACTCGGCTTCGTTCAAGTCAGCATCATCATCATCGTCGCTGTCATTAGCATCCATATCCTTAAGAACTTCATTCACCTTGGAGGTGTCTCTACCCAAGACAGCACTGTCATTAGATCCCCAAGACCAGACGTTGTTCTTAGCATCCAAGGCCAATGTGTGCATTCCACCAGCAGCAAAGTCCACAATTTGTTCATCCTTCAAAAATGGGTTCAAACGCGGTCTCTTCACCTCTTTGGTTTTGGCAGCAGGACCCAAACCGAGCTCACACATAGAACCTGTTCCCCATACAAACACATCCAATGGGGTTGATTTAGCCTTTGGGATCTCGTTGATCTGTGGCAAACTTCTAAAGGAGTTCGCAGATCTTCCTGTATGTTTCACACGCTTGGCTGGTCTTTGACCATCTTCAGCAGAGCGCTTTCTCTCCAGCTTTGCCATCCTTATCTTATTATGGTCTTGTTGTTAGGAGAAGTTGTTCTATGGGTTCGAATTTGTTTTTTGCCTTTGTTTTGAATTTGAAGGGGGAAACTTTTGATCCGTCGCCGAAAGCGGTAAAATCCGGGGAGTTTGGGGTGGTCGGAATGTGATTTTATGGCTAATTAGTCTATAATCTCAAGTTGCTCGAGATATTTGATGGTACCTATTGATGCGTATTTATTTCTTCGAGAATGTTGGGTCTTTCTATTGTGTTTTTTTGAGTGTTCTACTATTGATTATAGAATAATTTGCCTTTTGCCTCTTGCCCGCTGTTATCGGATTTTGCTCGGCCTTACAGATTGGTAGTGGTTTTACTCAAATGGATGGGGGAAGCACACACATTTGAATTCATTGAAACAAGTTATCATTTTCCCTTGGAGACTAAGATATCTCAAGGATCATTCACTTAAAT
>JAJMLK010000332.1:0-11695 GCA_030564145.1 Williopsis takata
AGAGGTTATATAGGGGGGTTATGGGTTATATGGGTTGCGGCAAACTTGGTATCTTTCTCCCCCTAGTCTGCTAACCATAACCCATTTAAAGTAGACACATGGAAGAAGAAGAAGAAGAAGAAGAGTATTGTTATTCATCCAATTGAATTGAACCAGGAAAGATAGAGGTAAAAAGATGCCAATGGAAGATCGCAGACCTTCGCTGCTCGACAACATTGAGTACGCATCCTCCACTTCCGATGACTTGGACTTGAAGAAGAAGAAGAAGAATAATAATAATAATAATAATAATAATAATAATAATAATAATAAAAGGACCCGGAAACCATCAGCTGATATCAACAACAGCGTTTCAAGCAGTACACAAGTCAAAGAACAAGTTGTACACTTGAGAGAGAGGACTAACACGGGGACTGAAGTGTATGAAATCACCCAGAAAGTCAAGGTTAACAGACGTTATCATCAGGATGGTAAAGTGCGGAGCAATTTGGACGATGTCAAGTTCTCCATTGCACATTCTTTGTTGGATGAGGTTGACAACTCTGATTCGCAATTCAAGGGGTTTTACGTCATGGCTTGGTTGGGAGCTGGCGTGATCAACTTGAACTTTATGGTGAACTATTTGGTTGTCAATGGGTTCCACAGCGCCATCTTGGCAACAATGGGGAAAGATCTCGTATGGGTCGCGTTGACGGACCTCGTGATGTACCTGTCAATGTATCTTGTCCTCGGTGTCCAACTGCTGATTAAGAAGAGGCTTATCACGTGGCACGGTGTGGGGTGGATTGTGACAGGTGTGTATGAGTTGGCATTCATGCTCTTCTTTATGTTTTTGGCGGAGCACAGAAACTTCCCATGGATTGGAAAGATCTTTTTGTTCCTGCATTCTATAGTGCAACTGATGAAGATGCATTCTTTTTCGTTCTACAACGGATACCTCTGGAACATTTCAGAAGAGCTCAGGGATTCTAAGGCGATGTTGAAGAAGAAGAAAAAGAAGAAAGGTGAGGGCTTTTCAAGCGACCAAATGGCACAATTGGAGGCATCCATCGAGTTTTGTACCAACGAGTTGGAATCGCAATCCAAAACAGAACCGTTCCCTTCGAACATCTCTGTGCAGAACTTCTTTATGTTCTCGATGTTCCCAACGGTGGTGTACCAAATTGACTATCCAAGAACTAAAAGGGTTAGAAAGTCTTATGTGATGAAGAAGGTGAGTGCCGTCTTTGGAGTGTTGATGCTGATGGTTGTCGTTGCTCAAACTGGAATGTATCCAATCGCTATGCGTGCAATTGCATTGCGTCAATTACCACTGTCTGAACGTGTTTGGAAGTATCCAATGCTCTTGCTTGACCTGTTGCCTGCCTTCTTTATGATGTACATCCTGGTATTTTACATCATTTGGGATGCCATTCTTAATGCAGTTGCAGAGATTACGAGGTTTGGTGACCGTGATTTCTATGGAGACTGGTGGAATTGCCAATCGTGGTATGAGTTTTCCAAGTTGTGGAACAAACCCGTGCACAAGTTTTTGCTTCGTCACGTTTACCATTCGTCATTGAGTGCAATGGAACTGTCAAAATCACAGGCTACTCTGTTCACGTTCTTTGTCAGTTCTATAGTGCATGAGTTGGCAATGTACGTCATCTTCCACAAGCTGAGAGGATACCTCCTTTGCTGTCAAATGTTCCAAGTGCCATTGATCTACCTCCAGGGACTACCTTTCATGAAGAACAGGCGTACATTGAACAATGCACTCTTCTGGATGGGTATTGCACTGGGACCTTCTCTTATGTGTACCCTTTACTTAACTTTTTAAATTTCGATACCTATTCGAAATTATGTGTCACTTTTTTTTTTGGTGTAGAGGTAGGTGGTGGTGGGTAACCCCGGCTTGTAGGTGGAGGTTTTCTTTTTTTTTTTTTTTTTTTTGGATTGACCGCGATCTCATCATCTTTTGTGTCCATCCCATCCATCCATTTGGTGATGAGTGGATGGATCTACAAGAGCCAAATTCACAAAGAGACATGGGCGGGACCCAAATGTCACAGAGCTGGCTTAATGGTATTGCTTTCACGCGATGTGATACCCCGTTGGATATGATGATTCCTCAAATGTCCACAAACTATGGATTTTTAGCTGTCACAACGATGTTCATCCTCCTGTTCAACTTAAAACTGGCTATGGAACACGTTATGGAGTTTGGCTTTGAAAGTGTCATCGTGTCACTAATGCTCAAAGACTTACACTGGGTTATTTTGCTCGATTTTTTAATGTATTGCTCAATGTTTCCCATCCTGTTCACCCAATTCGCTATTAAGAGGGGCATTACAACTTGGAATACAATATGGGTCGTGGTGTCATTCTATGAAATTCTACTTGTGGTGTTGTCCAACTTCATTTCCAATCAATGGGGATTCCATTGGATAGCGAGGATATTCATATTTTTGAACAGTATGGTGATGATGATGAAAATTCATTCGTACTCTTTTTATAATGGCTACCTGTGGGGTGTCTATGACACTTTTGTTGGAGCCAAGAGGACTATAAACACAGCCAAGGATGGCGATGGGAAGAATTCAATATTACAACAAAGAATTGAAATTGAACTGAAAAGCCAAACCGGGGAAATGGCATTCCCTAACACAATCACATTCCAAAACTTCCTCATGTTCACGCTTTATCCCACACTTGTTTATCAAGCGACATATCCAAGAACAACCACGATTCGTATTTCATATTTACTTGTGAAAATTTTGGCTGTTTGCATCCTTTTGACCTTTTCAATCATAACGGCAGAGTGTGCAATGTTCCCCATAATCAAAGATATTCAAAAAAATACCACTACACCAACGTTCGCCAAGGTTGTTTTATACACTTTCAAACTGTTCCCATCGATGTTTCTCATGTGTATTTATCAGTTCTATCTCGTTTGGGATGCCATCTTGTCGAGCATTGCTGAGTTGACGCTGTTTGCCGATAGAGATTTTTACACGAATTGGTGGGATTCAGGTTCTATATTGCATTTCTGCAAAACTTGGAACAGAGTCGTTCATAAGTTTTTACTGCGCCATTGTTATCTTGCAAGTATGAAATCTTTCCAACTGGGGAAAATTGGTGGAATCGTTGTTGTGTTTGTGATCAGTGCCATATTTCACGAGTTGGTGTTTGTCGTGATCTTCAAAAAATGGCAGGGACACTTTATTATCCTGTTCTTGTCACAGATGCCTTTGATTTTGTTACAAACGGGTAAATGGAAGTACTTTCTCTGTGGAAACATTTTGGATAAAAATTTGAACTCTGGTTTCGGCAAGTTGTAACTCTCATCTCTCTCTCTCTCTCTCTCTCTCTCTCTCTCTCTCTCTCTCTCTCTCTCTCTCTCTCTCTCTCTCTCTCTCCACACATATACACACAAACGTATAATCTCCCTCCCTCCATCACTCTATCAAGATCTGATTATGTAATATATCACTTACTCAATCTTGATTATGTTTTTTTTGACTTATGTAATCATATGCCATATCATGACATAATCAAATATTATGTAATCTACTTATATAATCATATGACATATCATGACATAATCAAATATTATGTAATCTACTTATATAAGCACGTTTTTTGTTTTTTTTTTTTTTTTTTTTTTTTTTTTTTAAAACAACGTAACATCCGTCAAAGCACTTGAAACGTTGTCCCTTGTGGACATTTGGTCAATTTGAAATAATACAGAGATGATCAGCAGTTCCCCTGCACAAGGATGAACCGTGTTACAAAGAGATCTATAAGTTTTTTTTTCTTGTTTTGATATTGTAAAACCATTTTTTTTTTTTTGTTTTGATATTGTTGGTGTGTATCATCGAATGGTGTATTATGTATCCATGTGTTTGATCTCTCACACTATATATATATATATATATATACGGCCTTTCATTGGTGATTATTGTCATTGATGATGATGATGATGATGTTTGTTTACCCTACTCCAAGTTCGATTCCCCCCCTGGGTGTGGGGGGATCTAATTTATTTTTCTCCCCACGAAAAAATTTAAACTTTTTTTTGCTCGTTATCGCGTGAGTGGGGGACACACACACACAAAACACTCAAAACACACACACACACACACACACACACAGCCCTAATCGAAAAGATCTTGACGGTTTGTCGAGTGGGGGTGAATTATTTTAATTTACACCCATTTTGTTCTACATCTTGGGAGGAACAACAACAGTACAACTACATAGGGAATAACTGTTCACTGAGTAGTTATAGAGTAGGATAGATACAAGTGAAAGAAAGAAACAAGAAGAAGAAGAAGAAGAGGAAGAAGGGGGATATAGTTTAGGAGATGGTATCCTTGGACGGTGATACAGCCTCATCATACAGCAGAAGACGGGATGTCTATATCCTGGCTGTGCTTCTCTTGCTTATTGGTTCCACACCATTATGGGTCTTCAAAATGGGAGATAATACTGAGAACAACCACTCTTCAAAAAATTTCCAACATTATTACATCAGGCACATCGACGCCGATAATGCCACAGCGGTGTTCAACTCTGTTCAAAATGCCCTTAGAAGTAAAAACTCTGCAATTTCCCCCATAGGTGTGAGTTTTATACCGGCCTATATCCCACATGGTACTTTGTTATACCATGGAAATACAAATGGTAAAGTTCCTCATGGGCCAGAATGGATTGCAATGGATGCTGAGTTCAGCTATACTTTTATATCTTCTAGAGCGGGTCCTAGAAGGGAAGGACCACATATGAAGGGTGTTGAAGATGTATTTAAAGCTTTTGACTCATCTGTTGATGATATATCTAAAGATGACGCTTACCCACCTGGTGATGATATATCTAAAGATGACGCTTACCCACCTGGTGATGATATACCCCCACAACAAGATGAAAACAACAGCCATGTCACAATGTTCACCTTCCGTGTAAAGAAACCTCTGAACAGAATGATCCTCCTCGATGGTTCCTCGGCTGCGAAAACCAATACCGGAGAAATGGACCAACAGGCTGTTCTTGCCCAGTTGGAAATCATGGAAGGTACTCGCGTGGATGAACGTGAAGCTGCTAGGCTCATCTGTGAATGGGGTAAACCATTTGGGTTGGATGGGTACATCCGTATCGAGGGTATTTTCGAAGCTGTCATTTGTGATCTTCATAGTGATAAAATAGAACTGGTAAACGATGTAAAGATCGAATGGCAGAATGATACTCTGGGTTTACCCTTTGTTCTGGAAGATGACGGCTTACAGATGGAATACTTGGAACTCGAACAAAACCTAAGAGCTATGCAAGGTTATGATTGGATGAAGATTGGTAACGTCCACGATAAACGTGAAGGAAAGATCTTGTTGGACTACACAGGGTTATACACGCCCTTGAACAGGACATACATAAGTACAGATCCATACACCAGAAGAATTTACAACCTCTCATCGGAGATTCAGGATGGAATTAGGGATGGACTGGCAGAGTTCTTGAAAGATGGCTCTGATCCGTACCGTGGAACGGATTGGCAATTGATAACCACTGAGATTGTCGATAAGTTTGCACCAACACTACAGGTTTTAAACCAAAGTCTATGGTCCGGGTATTCAGCTGTGGATAGTGCAAAGAACATCACCGTATTCACGGGGAACTTTGTGAGAAGGTTTATTAGCCATGACGAAACCATCCCTTTTGTTGAACGTATCAATAGTGCCAAGGCGAGTGCGGTAAAACAGTATGCTCATCCATTGCAGAGGCTTCAAAGTGAATCTGACGTTTTGATCTACTCATCCGTGGTAAAAGTTACCCAAATGGTTTTGGACTTTATCTTTGACTCCTTTGTCGTGTCAAGATCTATTCTTCAACAGCATTTCCTCGTCGAAGGAGAAGGTGAAATCGACAGCAGTGCGTTGTTGAAGCTTCAAGACCAAATCAAAATTTTGCTCCATCAATTACATTGGGAACCCACTTTCTTCAAATGTTCAAAAGCGTGCAATTGGGATGAGATCTGTTACACCCCTTCTTGGGGACCAAGTCCTATGGGATGGAACAGCCATTATGGTAAAACTGAAGATGACAGGGGGAAATTGAGAATAGATGCAGAACTACAATGTGTGAGTTATAGAACGATCATGGAATACAGGGACTTCTAAGGGAAGGAAAAAAAAAAAAAAAGTGCTCCTTTTGTATCACAATCCCCCTCTCTGTCTTGTATGGTGTAGGGCCCAACCGATGTATGCAAAAAGTTACCCGGAATTTTAAATCTGTGGGAAAAATAAAAAAAAAATAAAAAAATAAAACGGACAAACTCTTTCGACGGTGGTAACAAATAGTTAAGTGAATATATATACATATACATAAATATATATATATATTTGTATATTAATAACAGGAACAGGACGAACAACAACAAAAAAAAAATGTTCTCCTCTCTCATACGCAGTGTGAAGCCAGTTCTCCGCTCTGTGTCACCACAAATGGTGGCTCATTATCACGTTGCCACAAAGTCTGCCCGTGTCATCAACGTGTACGAGCCTCTCTCCAAGACAAAGAAGAACGTTATGGATGTGTTCCACCAGAACCAACTGGCAAAGCTAGATCCAACGGGATGGAGATCCGATCTATTGAAGGCTATTCGTCCAGGTGACGTTGTGAGAGTTATGTACACCTCCCGTGCCATCACCCCCTTTGTGGGCCAAGTGATTGCAATGAGTAAGAAGCAGCTGGACACAAATATCACCTTGAGAAACCAGGTGAGTAAAGTTGGTGTTGAGATCAAAGTCAAGCTCTTCTCTCCATTGGTGAGTAGAATTGACGTTGTGAGAAAACCACATGCATACAAGAAGAGAAACAGACAGTACTACATCAGGGGAAACAGATTGGATGTGGGTGATTTGGAGGCCTCTTTGAGAAAGAGATCATGATTTTTTTTTTTTTTTTTTGTTGTTTCTCATGATTAAATACAGATCGAATGGAGGGAGAAGGGTGCTTGTATATATATATATATATAAACGGATATATTTTGGTAATTCATATGTAGTGTGTGGTTTGTATCACTTGTAGATATCGTCAAACGGCCTCGTGTCGTTGAAACAACTGTCCCAGACTTCATCCACAACTTTTTCAGCTTGCACCTTATCCTTACAACCAGGGTTGGCCATCACACTGAGCACTGCTCTTCTCTTAACACACTCCTGGTGTCCTCTTCCAAAGTTCTTGATTGCAGCTCTCTTGAACTGGTTCATGATACGGCATTCACCCGAGAGAGAACTTGCCCTGATCTCGGAACATGCATGGTGCTTCAAGTTAAGCCAATTCACAGCGAATTTGGTATCGTCATATGCATGCACGAGTTCATGGGCAAGCGTATCCTCCAAATGCCACTTGTCGATAATTCTGTTCTGACATAGGAGAACACCGAGTTCTGGATGGAAACCACCACCTTTCCACTCATCGCACACGTCACACACGATATCCTTCGCACTGAGCTCTCCACCGGTCTTCTTGATCTGTTGCAGCATAAATATCACGATGGGTGAGAATTTGATTGCCCAATCTCTGTACTCGTAACACTGGTTGCACTCACGGGCAGTCTGTTTGGCCTTTGCGTCCACTTCGTACTTCTGCGTCTCTTCAGGCGTTAGAAACCCGGTCTTGTACGCCATAGTACGGCGCCACCATTCGAATCCTTGTGGTGGTGTGCTCATAGTGAATGTTTTTGCTTTTTTTTTTTTGTGTTCCCCCCACCACCTATCAAGTTTAAAACACTTGCAGAGCCCTTTATTGGTACAATACTGTTTCGTTATTAATTTTCCCTCCCTTCCCAGTTTTCTCGATCGGTGATGGATATTTTTTTTTTTTTTTGGGGAGAGAGACCGGGAGAGGGAAAAAAAAAAAAATAATAATAATTGGGAATGGAATGGAGATGATCTTCATCTCATCAAACCTCTAAAGAGATAGAGAGAGACACAGAGAGAGAGAGACAGAGAGAGAAAAAAAAAAAACTACAAACAATGAACATTTGGACGCTATGTGCTGATGACGATAGAGAAAAGATCGAGAAGTTGCTGAGCAGCGGGACGTCTCCAAATGCTGCAGATGGTAATGGTTACACACCTCTGCATGCTGCATCTTCTTATGCCCACAAGGACCTGTTAAGCTTACTCGTATCGAAGGGAGGAAACGTGAACATTCAGGATAGCGATGGTGATACTCCCTTACATCATGTTGAGGACCTTGAAACCGCAAAGTTGCTCGTTGAGCTCGGTGCTGATTGGAAGATAAGGAACAACGATGGCCAGACGGCGAAGGAACTCATCGAGGAGGATGGGGAGTTCATGGATGTTGTAAATTACTTGCAGTCCCTTGTACATGGAGGCGTTGAGGCCGAACACCAAGAAGAAAAGCTCGAATTGCCACAGGGACAGGAGATTCGTTATGAGTACAGGGACCCTGGTGACATTGAAATCGACATTGACGATGACAAGAGGGAACAACTGAGACAGATTGTCCAAGGTGATAATCCAGAGGAGGATCTCAAGGAATTTTTGCAGAAACAGGTTGCAGAGCAATTCTACTCCGATAGCCCAAGTTCAAAGAAGAGAAAGGATTAGATTGTCTTTTAATATATATATATATATATATATATATGTGACACTCAGTACATTCATACAATATACTTACATAATAACACAACATTTTGACTTCTTGTCACCTCCTTGAGGATCCTGTCCAGAAGATAGAGGAGCATGCTGCTGCTGCTGCTGCTCACGTCGGGATCTACTACCACCTTCATAACGTCTCTGTAATGCCTCTGCAACTCTTTGGTCCTCCTCCTCTTGCATACGGATGGCAATTTGTCTGTCCTCTTCGTCATCACCCGCGGTATGCTCTCCATCAACAAGAGGTGCGAAATCACCGGTGAAGAACGAGTTGATCGAGCCATTCACACTCAAAAGACTCTCCCAAACGTATTCGCTCTTGTTGGCAAACCCTTGGTCCGTTACAAGTTGGTAAACCTCTCCACCATGTTTTGTGATTGCGTTGAAGTGGTTGTTTCTAAAGAGAATACAAGTTTCCCCCTCAACGAGCGATCTCTTCAAAACACCCAACCCATAGTTGGTTAACTGAGTTGCCGTATGTGCCATAAAGTGTTTTATAGCCTCGGCGTCTTGGATGATCTCGTCTTGCGTCTCACCTGCTTGTTGTCTCTCATAAGCTTGCACAAGGACACCCTGGGCTTCCTCATAAGAGTTGTACTTAATCACAGAGGAATACTCTGCACTCTCAGGGTCAATAATCCATCCATGCACAATCTTCACACCAAACACGTCAAACAATGACACTTCCAATCCTGGGGTAAATCCTCCTGCAAAGTGAGGGTCAACGTTCAACCCGTCGTTAAGGGTTGGCAACAAGTTCAAGATTGCCTGCGATTGCGCAGCGGTGGTGCCCCTTGCCTGGAGTGACTCAACGGCAATGGCGTACAACAGCTGTTGCAACTGTTCCAACGGAATCACGTCTTCACCAGAGTTTACCAATGCCACTAGTTGGTGACAAGTAGACGAAGAATGCTCCGTTATAGTCAACAATAGGGCATTTACAATGGCCAACAGGGCACACGGTCCGTTTGAAGCCTGGGACAAAATGGTTCTGTGGCCCTCAAATTGGATTGGCTTGATTTTGAAGGACATTGTTGTTATCTATGTGTAGTTATGTTATTCTGTTCCTCTTGGTTATATATATATACACAAACAAGCAGTCTCTCTCACTCTCTTTGGTTTCTGTGTAAACCCCCCCCCCCCCTTTTGTGGCATTCTCCCGGTATGAATGTGGTGTCTGGGTGTTTTATTCAGTCTATGCTTACGTGGTGGTGGAGGAGGAGGAGGAGGAGGAGGAGGAAGGTTCGTTATCTACATAGTGCTGCTACACAATCATACAAAGATATCGGTGTCATATTTGAGAATGGTGCCATGGCTCTTGGTCTTCAAATAGTGAAGAACAAAATATATACTCATAGCTTGAGATCTCCAGTTCCCTCGGCGAGTTCATGCCCATTGACAGTTTCGAAATCGGTTGCGCCAATCATGGAAGGTTTCCAGATCCAAATAAGCGCCCATTGGACAAAGAGCATTGAGAACGCAGAGAGGTGTTTTAACAGGACAAAGAAAAAATTCTGGTTGAGAGACATCTCCATCATGGAAACCATGTTGTCAGCCATGTCGCTGTATGGGTTCCCCGTTTGAGGCGTGGATGACGTGGTGGCAAACATGACAACCATGACACCAAGCGAGGAGAGCAAGCCGACAGAGAGTGGGATCCAGATGAGTGCTCTTCTGGACTTGATGTACTTCTGTGCAAAGAGCGGGTCGATAATTTCCTGGTGCGTCATCTTTGAGTTCTTGTACATGATCCACAGCATTGGCATCCAGATAACAGAGAGCACAATACCAGCAGCAGCAAGCAGTTGAGGCAAAAATGGGAAAGAAACACGTTTCAACAATGGTGAAAAAACCGTAACCAGTCCACAGGCACCCATAACAATGAACAATTTTCTAAACGTTGGCTGGAAGGTAATCTTTTGCCTGTTCTCCTTGTCCAGGCCAAAGACACCGGCACTCAACTTGTAATAGATGGCAAATGTCACCAACAAGTATATAACTTCTATAGCCTCGTAGCCATTGAACACATTCTTGTACGCTGGTGGTGTAGATGAGTTGTTGTCAATGAAAAACAACACAACGTTCCAACTTGCCTGGTTGAGCTTCATCACGAGAAGAGAAACAATGTCCTGAAAGATGGAGCCGGCGTACTCTTTTCTTTTCCCCCTAAGAGTCCACATGAGTAAAAAGACTGTGGCTAAGATGAGACACTCAAGCACGTAGTAGACTTTCACAACCTCAGCCAACACCAGTGGTAGGTGACCATATTCGTGTGTCTCCGAGATATGAACACCGTGAACGCGTGGAACACCCTCTTGGTATACAACGGCACAGAAGATACCCTCTTCTTCAACTCTGTACTTGATAACCTCGCCTGATTGCACAAACTTGTTGACAATTTCACTCTCTGGGTGGTCCGTCTTGAGGGTAAAGAGACCCACGGAATCACAAAATCCCTGGGAACTCTGCTTTTGCGTACACACGCCAAACCCATTGGCACCTGTTTGTAACACCTCGTCGTTGATAATCAGTGGGATGTTTGAATGGGCGACATCCTTGATGTGATAGACGAGCACAGAGGTGTCTGCGCCAACGTTGACAGCAATCTCCCGATGTCTATTTGTCTTCTCAAAACCCATACACTTTTGGTCCACGGCTGCAAGAGCCATGGAGGTGAGCATTGCAATTGTCAAAAGTCTCATTTGTGCGTTGACTTCTTACTTGGCTTGTACAATTTTTTGCTCCCCCTGTGTTTTTGTTGTTCTTCTTTGCGGTGGTCCCCCTCCTTCTTTTTTTTTACGTATATATATATATATTTATAGTTAAGGGAAGAAGAAGACTAGTTCCGGCTGGCGATACTGCGGCTGATTGGCTGACTAGGCTAATGGAATGAACAAACAACCACACAAAGCCACTGCCGTGTCTTCCATTATATATATATATATATATATGTATATATATATATATATATAGGCTATGCATCATATCCCTCTATTGGATATAGATAAGTTTTGATATGTAGTTGCCACTCCTTG
>JAJMLK010000333.1:0-11613 GCA_030564145.1 Williopsis takata
GGGGGGTAATCAACAGAAATTGTTCGTATTAGATTATGTTCTTTCTTTCTTTGTTTCTCAGGAATGAGCGAGTGGAGTTTTGGAGGCCAAGTGGTTATGAGTGTTCTTCCAACTTCATACGCTTTCTCTCTTGCTCAAAGCTCTCCATCTCATACAGACGCATCTTTAATTCACCCTCTCTCTGCTTGGCAGCTGCTTCTGCAGATTCCAACTCCTGAATCCTCGATCTGTAAAGGTCATTCACGAGTTCCAACTCAGAAATACGGATCTTTAGCGAACCAACGGTATCTTGTTGACCATTCCTTGATGGCGGTGAGTTATTGTCGTTTCCATGTGCTGGCGTTGAAGAAGCATCGGACATTTGTCCATTTCCAGTGGTGCTGGAGTTATTCGTGCTCGTCGTGGCCAGTGAAAAAGCGCTTGGATTCGTCAAGGAGTGCTGTGGACCAAAGCTTGGAGATGAATAAAACCCAGAAACCGGATTCATCAAGTTTGACAGTTTGTGATGGCTGGTGTTGTTGTTGTTGCTGTTATTGCTGTTATTGCTATTATTATTGTTGTTGTTGTTGTTGTTGTTACTGCCATTGCTACTATTCCCCACCAGCGCCATCGTTGGAGAGAATGGCTTTGGTAACTTGTTCTCAGCTTTTCTATCCACGCTATCGCTTTGGTTCAAACTCAGAGGCCTCAACAGTGCATCGCCACTCTTGTCATTTGACAAGTTTTCCAAAACACCAGCGGCAGCTTGTGTCTGTGCCAACTGGTGCTGCGATACGTGAGTTTTCGGCGTGGTGCTCAACAACAATGGCGAAGTGATCGTTTGCAAATTTGAAGCAAATGGTGTAGGCACCGAACTTGGATGGTGCAATGGAACTTGTTGATGAAGGTGTTGCGGCAAATGAGGATGGAAGTTCCCTTGGAAGAAGGGCGATTTCTTCTCGCTGTTGCGAGGTAACAGAGGCACCAAACCAGGCGATGTTGTCGAAGAAGGCTGGGCCAATGGTGACAGTTTCTTCTTATCAGCAGAGCTGTTTGCATTGTTGTTCTCCTTACGGCTCTTCTTGACAGAATCTCCCTTGGCCTTCAACTCCGGAGTGTTTGGACTTGACTTTGCACCACCACCAGAACCGTTCTGCTGGTGTTTCACCCTATTTCTCGACTTGATCACATCGGTCTTTAGAGAAATGGGTCTTGGACGGCCATGAAGCTTGAGGAACAGTCCACATGCATTACATAGCACTTGTCCTGTCTCATCACGACGCCACAGAGGCGTGGTCATTGTCCTGCAGTTCTTACAGATGGGCGTGACGAGTGTAGACTTTGTAGTAGTTACCCCATGTGCAGAGATGTGTGTCGTTGTCTTGACGTTTGGCAAGGTTGATGGGATCTTCTTGCGTTGTCCCTGGCCCTGTTGTGACTGGGACTGTGATATCTGTGCCGACTGTTGTTGTTGTTGGTGGTGGTCTTCGTCATGTTGTTGACCTTGTTCCTGGTCTTTGTGTTGCTGCTGCTGCTGGTGCTGTTGCTGTGAGGCCACAGCAACGTTTGTCGAGTGACCTGGAATAGCCTGTTCACCAGCAGGCACTGGTTGTTGTTGTTGCACTTGGGACATGTTTCTTTATCAGCAGTGCGAGGAGGAGTAAAGGGAGGAAAAGATGGAAACAGTGATGATGGTCAATGTGCACAAAAAAAAACACAAAAAACACACGCCAAAATAATACAAGGTAATCCTAACCCAATAGAACTGTGAACAGTGATTGCAAGAATAGTCAAGTCAAGTCAAAGAGAGAGAGAGAGATGTATGCGAGAGACCCTTTATGTACTAGGCAAAAAATGAGGGAGGGGCGAGTGGTAAGTTCTTGGACAAAACTCGGATTTCAAAGGGGAAAAATTTCAAGGTCCGACGATAACGGGTTTGGTGGCTCGTATTTTTTTTTCACAGATATCACTAAAAACTTTGTTTATGTTCAAATGGATAGAAGGGGAGTGGAACAGATGGTATTTATCTGTAACGTCTCGTAGTTGTTGTTGTTGTTCTTCTTCTTCTTCTTTAACTTTGTTATGAAAAGAACCCTCCTTTGTCGATTGTTCCATAGAAGTCTTCCCTTTTTTTTTTTTTTTTTTTTTTTTTTTTGGGAACACTGATTGTAGTAACACACACACACACACACTCTCTCTCTCTGTGTGTTAACTTTTTGATTTCTTTGTCGTCCGTCACGTCACAACTGGCGAAACGGGAAGGGGCCCAACCAAAAAAACCAAAAAAAAAAACCGAAAAAACCGAAAAAACCGAAAAAACGGCAAAAAAAAACCCGCCAAAACCAAAAAAAAAAGAATTTTTGTGCCCATTTTTTCTTTTTAGGCGCCAAAGTTGCGCGGCACGCGGCACGATAAGTGGGCACTTTTCGCGCTAAACGGTAGCGTCTTTCCCATTTTGGGGGGGGGGGAAGGTGTTCTTCCACGGCAGTTGCTGAATCGGGAAATCAGTGCGCCAAAAACAAAAAAAAACCAAATTAAAGAAAAAAAAAGAAAAAAAAAAACCCTGAACACCAAACCGGTAAACACACGACGAAAAACTTTTTTTTTGGGCGATAAGATTAGCCAGTCTTGAACTTACGCTCATCGGCAGTATTCAAGCGTAAATATGGGTATCTGAAATCGCGAGCGATAGACCACGTGAGTGATTATGTAATATTCCATCAACGCGCTTTGTCATATATATTTTATGGAATGCGCACAACTCTAAGGGCCGTTTTTGTTTTTTTTTTTTTTTGGCTGTAGGCAGGGCAGACAAGAGAGACAGAGAGATAGAGAGACAGAGAGATAGAGAGGCAGAGAGTCATTGATCTAGCGGAAGAAGGACATACAGATAGAGATGAAGTTCACTCCAGAGGAGCTATATGTGTACAGTTTGGCACCACAGGTGCTTAGATCACTTGAGTTGATGTACTTTGACAGTTCTACAGTTGCAGAGGTATCTTCGCCACAGATCATGTCGGGAAGCACCAGCACGCCTGTAGATGCGGTAGGGGAAAAGGACACAAGTATCAGAGACAATGAGTACTACAAATCAGACCTCTACAGGCTGAACTTGAAGAGACAGAGCCGTGGGCTACCATTGCTCTCGGATCAAGAGTTTGAACAGCTGGTGGCTGATGAGTTGAATGAAAGTATTTCTGCATCGGAGGACGAACAGGACGAACTTGAAGAGGAGGATATCTACAAAGCAAAAATGGACCAGCTCGATGTCATTCTTGAGAAGAGTATACACAAGTTGGAACTGTTGAAGACGAACGATGAGGACGAAGGTATAGTGAGTCATCTTGCAACACGCTCTCCATACATCCTCTTTAAATCGCCCTTGTTAGAAGAAAACATGTGCTTTGGAATATTCAAGGCAATGTTCGACACCAAGGAAATTGAGGATCCAGTCAATGCGCTCACATCGTGGCAATCCACCAACTCTGGAAAGAAGTCTGCAATTTTTATGCTTGGAGGTGGCCATTTCGCTGGTGCTATTGTTAGTCACAAACCAAGATCCACAAAGGGACAAGTGAGTAAGACTCCAAACGATTTGCTCTTGAACTCTGTCGACTTTATCGAACACAAGTCATTCCACCGTTACACCACAAGAAGAAAACAAGGTGGTTCTCAAAGTGCAATGGACAGCGCGAAGGGTAAGGCAAATTCCGCTGGTTCAAATCTGCGTAGAGCAAATGAGTTTGCCCTGATGACCGAAGTGCGTGAGTTGTTGAACTCATGGAAACGGCATTTGGATGAGTGTCAATCCATCTTCATCAGAGCTAATGGTATGCAGAGTAGAAAGACTTTACTGGGATACGAAGGTTCGCCATTGAAGAACGATGACGACAGAGTTAGAAGTTTCCCCTTTACGACAAAGAGAGCCACAACCACGGAGCTGAAACGGGCATGGATCGAGTTGACATCTTTTACCGTTACAAAGAAGCCAAAGACTGATAACAAGAAGTTGAGGCAGAAACAGGCACAGGAGCAACTGGAACAGTCGAAACAGCTAAAGGCCAAACAAGTTGAAGAAATAACACAGGAGGAAAAACACACTAGGGAAATTGTAACCTATTTGAAAAAATCAAGAGGTCCAGTGTTGATATCATACATGAAAAAACACGGCCTACCACAAGATTTCAAACTTCAACCCGAGTCTGAGTATTACCACACACCTACGGTGTTGCACTATGCAAGTGCGAATGGTGTGAAGAATCTCGTTGGTGTGTTGTTGAAGACGATGAAGTGTGACCCAACTGTGCTGAATAAGTCGGGAAAAACCCCATACGACTTGGCTGCCAACCAAGGTGTCAAGTTGGCATTTCGCATAGCCCGTTCTGAGATGGGTGAGAATGCATATGACTGGGATGCGGCACATGTCGACTCTGCAATTACTCGTGAAGAAGTTGAAAATGATGAATTGGCAAAGAAGAAGGAAGAAGAAGAGGAGAAGAAAAGGCTTCAACGTGAGGAGTTGGCCAAGACCCCAACAATCCCAGTGACTCCACCGGGACCAGTAAAGAAACTTGGTGGTGTTTCCATGGCTCAAGTTAACATGAACTCATTATCTGACGATCAAAGAATGAGACTCATGAGAGAACAGAGGGCAAGAGCAGTGGAGGCTAGAATGAAACTACAACAACAAAAATAGAGATGATGTTTGTATCACTAATGCATTAAATGGATGGTTTGTTCACTTTAGTGAGAATGTATGTCAAAAGAGAGCGGTCTCTTGCAATGATTGATTCAACAACTGGGTCACCAACTGGAGTATCCAGTGAACTGCTGAGTCTTGTTGGATCAAAGTGTCTAAAATCTTGTAGGCACCTCTTGATTGTCAGACTGCGTTGTTGTCTTGCCTTGTCAAGAGGATCAGGTTCATCTTTGATCTCCCTTGCAGAAACCCAACTACCCTGTCTTGGCAACGGTGGAGCTTTTGATAGCTCCTTTTGGTTCTCTTTGTCTTCTTCTTCTTCTTCCTCATCTTCAAGGTCCTCGCCAATACCATCACATTGACATTCGATCAAATCGTGGGTATTGCATTTGGTTTGCTCTTGAACGGTGAACAGGTCTTTCAGATCGATCATGTCAAAAACGTTATCTTTAGAATTGGACTTGTTGTCCAGAAATTTATCGGATAAGTTGTTCTTCATTAGCTGTCTTTGAAAGATCTTCTCATCGATGCAGCCAGTCGTTATCAATCGGTAGACAAACACAGGGCGTTTTTGGCCATCTCTATGGATTCTCGCCATTGCCTGAAGATCTACAGACGGGTTCCAATCGTTATCAAAGAGGATCAACCTCGATGCGCCAATCAAGTTCAAGCCAACACCACCGGATTTCGAAGACAGTAAGAATGCAAATGTGGATCTCTGTGGCGAAGTGTTGAATTTGTTAACTAGCTGATCACGATCTTTGTTCGGCGTTGATCCATCGAGTCTCGAATAGGTAAAGTTGAGTTTGTCCAATAGCGATTGGAGGATATCAAGCGTTTGGGTGTAGTTGGACACAATGACAACTTTCTCGTCATTCGTATATATTTCTCTCAAAAGCTCCAACAGGACAACAATCTTACCACTTGTCAATTGACCAACAACAGATTTATCAGAGATTTCTTTGAAGAGAGTATCAGTAGTAATCAACGACGGAGAGTTACAAATCTTCTTGAACATGGTTATGAGACCTAATGACGAGGCGCTTGTTGCAGTATTGACCAAATTTGTGAATCTTTGTGAAGACAAAACCTGGCTGAATAGCGCCAATTGTGCTTTTGTTGGTGGACAAAAGAGGACGACATCAGTTCTTGGAGGTAGATGATTTGAGATAACAGCTGCCGTGCGTCGCAGGATAAATGGTTTTGTCAATGCAATGAGTTCTTGTGACCTATCCTCACCGAGCTGCACAGCTTCAGGGCTGTGGCAATTTGTTTCTCTTGCACGAAGGATTGGATTCATGTAGTTCTTTTTAAACTGATTGAACGTTCCCAGAACTCCAGGGTTTACAAAGTCCACAATGTTGAAGAATTCAGAAAGATCGTTTTGGATTGGCGTACCGGAAAGCAACACCTTCTTTGAAATGTTCAATGAGTTCAGCGCTTGAAGAGTTTTGTTTGAGTTATTCTTGAGACGGTGTCCTTCATCGCACACCAATAGGTCGAATTCGCTCTGCGCCAGCTCCGTTTTCATGTTTAGGATCTTTTCATACCCCATTATGAGCACATGATACACCCTTGCCCTCGCAAAGTTCTTGAGATCCTGTCTATCCTTAGTTACGGTGTTTTTAGAGTGAAGCGTCAAAACGTTCACCCTGTTCATGGGGAGCCATTTCTTGAACTCTCTCTTCCAATTCGCAACAAGCGTCACCGGACATGCAATCAACACCTTGGACACAGCCGGTTTCTCAAAGCCCAATGGGGATTGCTTTAAAAGAGTCCAGATAAGTGCAATCGTCTGCAAAGTCTTTCCCAAGCCCATATCATCGGCGAGGAGTGCACCATTGCCGTTGAAAGATCGAAGGTCCATCACACATTCGTAGAGGAACTTTACGCCCTTTATCTGATGTGATCTGAGCGATTTTGCCAGGAAAGGGTCAATGACAACGTCCGTATCGTCACTATGCAATCGCTTCATTACTATAGCACCCTCAGTAGTTGGATCATACAAGGGTTCGCTCTTCTTTGGCTTTACAGAATGTTCGGTCCTGTGAACAACGGGTTTGAACTGGGTACCCACTGGCTTGAACTGTGTACTTACTAAAGTGTTCACTGCGGGCCGCGCAGATGCCATCTTTTTGGGTGTAGTAATGGTCACCAATTGGTCTTCATCATTCACCTTCTGCACACCTGATCTGGTGAATTGCTTGATCTTAGCAACCACCGGGCCCGTGCTCTCAAGCTCTGCTGTCACCTCAAGCTCATACGCACCAACAGAGAAGACACCATCGGTGGTAAACTTATTCGCTGCACCTCTCGAACGCTCCTTGAAATTATCACATTCGTCAAGCCTGAAGGACACGCTAGCAGCACTAAGGATGGCGAACCCGTCTCCATCCCAGGTTTTGTTCTTCTTCGTTGTATGTTTCCTCCATACAATGGCAAAATAGCGTGTGGTATGATCGTTCTCATTGTCCTCTTTAAGCTTTTTTGAAGCCACTGGGGTAGGATCAGAGGTTGACACAACTGTATCTTTCGAATCATTGAGCGGGCGCTTCACTGCAGACCTCAATGCAGTCTTTGGTGATGCCTGCCCTGGTGCCACAATAATTGAGGAAGCACCAGACATACGCGGCGCCTTGAACGGCGCACTTGCACCACTAGAAGGTGGTCGCCTGTACATATTCTCACCTTTTCTAATCCTTCCCACCTGCCCTAGTATACCCCCCTAGTAGTTTGACGCGTCTTGAACTTTGGGTGAAGCTTTGAATGCGCGCGACGGCCTCCATGCGCTCCTCTCGTTTATGGGAAAATTCAAACGAAACGCAACGGCGATGTTCGTCCAACGGAACGACAAAGAACACACAACGACTTAACCCTCCTATACACACCACACACAGAAGAGATGACTGTCTATACAGCAACTACCACTGCACCAGTGAACATTGCCGTAAGTCTTTTCTCTCTCTCTCTCTCTCTCTCTCTCTCTCTCTCACACATGTACCGTGATGAGCACCAATACTAACACGTTCCACAACAGACACTAAAGTACTGGGGAAAGAGAGACAAAACCCTCAACTTACCAACCAACTCTTCCATTTCTGTGACGCTTGCACAAGATGACTTGAGAACTCTCACCTCCGTTGCCACTAGCGAGAGCTTTAGCGAGGACAAGTTGTTCCTCAACGGAAAGCTTGAGTCGTTGAGTTCTGAGAGAACCCAGATGTGTCTCAAGGACCTCAGATCTTTGAGAAAGGAATTGGAGAACTCTGACGACTCTTTGCCAAAGATCTCCGAGTGGAAGTTGCAGATTGTGTCCGAGAACAACTTCCCAACAGCCGCTGGTCTTGCATCTTCAGCTGCTGGCTTCTCCGCACTCGTTGTTGCCATTGCCAAGCTATACAAGCTGCCGCAGTCCATGTCTGAGATTTCCAAGATTGCAAGAAAGGGTTCAGGCTCTGCTTGTAGATCGCTCTTTGGTGGATACGTAGCATGGGAAATGGGCGAGGAATTGGATGGCTCCGACTCCAAGGCTGTCGAGGTTGCTCCAATGGAACACTGGCCAAACATGAAGGCTGCCATCCTTGTTGTTTCTGCTGACAAGAAGGACACCCCATCCACCAGCGGTATGCAAACCACCGTGAAGACCTCAGACTTGTTCCAATGGAGAATTAAAGAGGTTGTTCCAAAGAGATTCGAGCAGATGAAAAAGTCCATTGTTGACAAGGACTTTGCAACTTTTGCCGAACTTACCATGAAGGACTCAAACTCCTTCCATGCCACCTGTTTGGACTCATACCCACCAATATTTTATTTGAATGACACTTCCAAGAAGATTATCAAGCTTGTTCACGCAATTAACGAGCACTATGGTGAGATTGTTGCCGCTTACACCTTTGACGCTGGTCCAAATGCTGTGATCTACTACTTGGAGGAGAACGAATCGAAGGTGTTTGGATTTTTGTACAAGCTGTTCAGCACAGTGGATGGTTGGGAGACCAAGTTCTCCTCGGAACAACTCTCTGCCTTTGCCGTTGAATTCGAGTCTTTGAAGCAGAAGGTTGAATTCGTCCTCGATGACGAGATTCAGAAGGGTGTTTCCAGAGTCATCCTCACAAAGGTTGGTGCTGGCCCACAGGACACAGAGTTGTCCCTCGTGGATGCCCAGGGTAACCCAAAGATCTAGAGCGAAGTCCCAACTATATAGAAGTCATAGTCTTGCCCCCCCTCCCTCCTAGTAATGTACAAATTCAGAATTGCATACTGCTTACTACTTCAATTTCACAATGCCAACAAAAAAAAAAACCAGTACATACAAACTAGTTGATACTAAAATAACATCAATCTGCAGATTTCGTTTTTCTTCTTTATCTCGTTATATAACACAAAACCAAAAGCTATCACATATCTTAAAATTACACATAAAGGGGCGAACTCAAGGAAAATCAGCTTTCGACTCCTATTTTTCTAATTCAACATTGGCCCATTTTCTCTTTAGTACGGCCCTTATTTCTTTCTTTCTTTCTTTCTTTCTCTTCTCTCCTCTTACCCCCTTCCAAAAATACAAAAAAAAAATAAAGATTCACTCTCATCATAGCCAAGCCAGCCAGCGGTTTAGACCTTGTTCCATCTCCAGATTCTGGCCTTACAATCACCACTACCTGTGGCAAACATACCAGCACCAGAAATGGCATTGTTGGCAACAGAGACGCTGATGACAGAGTTTCTGTGACCTTGCAACATCAACAGAGGATCACCAGTCTTCTTTTCCCAAAAGATCACACCACGGTCCTTAGAACCGGAGAGGATATACTGGCCATCTGGAGAAGAGCACACGGACAGGACAAAGTCCTTGTGGCCAACATAGGTGACTTCACAGGCAGTAACGTTCTTGGAAGGAGCAGTAGCAGAAGCAGCGGAGGAGTTACCCAACTGCTTCAAGGACCACAACTTGACGGTTCTGTCCAAAGAACCAGAGGCAACTTCTGTACCGTTGGAAGTAAATGCAACGGAGTACACAGAGTCCTTGTGGCCAGTACCAGCCTCATTCTCAGAGTCCAATCTCTCGACAAGGAATCCGGTAGACGAGTCCCAAACACGAACAGTACGGTCAAGCGACCCCGCAGCAATGAGCTTACCATCTGGAGAGACAGCAACGGTTGTGACACCATCCTCGATGGAGAGAGTCAAAGAACACTGACCAGAGTTCAAGTCCCAGATTCTAACGGTTCTGTCACCAGAACCAGACACTAATCTCTGGCCATCTGGGAAGAAATCAAGCGAGTAAATGTCCTGTTCGTGACCCTTCAAGTACTTGGTGATCTTTCTGGTGCTCAAATCCCAGATTCTAATAACCTTGTCCTCGGCACCGGTGGCCAAGTACTTGCCATCTGGAGAGAAACACACGGATCTAATGTACAGGTCGGCACTTGAACCAGCATTTTCAGCAGCGGTATTGTCGTCACTCAATCTTGCAACCAACTCACCAGTTTCAACGCCAAACACCTGTGTGGTTTTGTTACAACCAGTAGCGAGGAACTTACCATCGTTGGAGAAACGAACACAACAAACGACAGAAGAGTGGTCCAAAGAGTGGACTAGCTCGACATCTGTGGATTTCGGCAAGGCTGGGTTGTAGAGAACGTAGTACTCTTGCTGCATCTTCTTCAAGTGTGCAGGAACTGTGTTGGAATCCAAATCCTGGAGGAAAGGTGGGATTTGCTTGTTGTGAGAAGCTCTGTCATTGGTTGGAACCAAGTAGCCATCAGCGCTTGCTGGAGCAGCAGCAGGAATAACAGCCGTTGATTGAGCTGGAGTTGATGCTACAGATGCCTGTTGTGCTGGAGCGACTGGTGCCTGCTGTAATGATGGCTGTTGCTGTTGTTGTTCCAACTGAGGAAGCTGCTGCTGCTGTTGCTGTGGGATTGACACCGCTGCTTCAGTCTTTGGCTGAGAAGGTGACTGTTGTGGAACAGCAGGTGGAAGCTGTTGCTGTTGTTGTTGTGGAGGTGGAGGTGGAGCTTGGGTGGAAGGCAAGTGTTGCGGTTGTGGAGGTTGAGCTTGAACTGGTGGCAACTGAGAAGGCTGCTGCTGTGGGGTTCCTGAGGAAGAGACCTGGCCGTACTGGTAGCCCTGTGGTTTGGCCAAGTTGTTCGAGTTTCCGTTACCAATAGCCGGTGGGTGGCCCTGTTGTTGTTGTTGTTGTTGTTGTTGTTGTTGTTGTTGTTGAGGCTGCTGCTGTTGGAAGGAAGCCAACTGTCTGTCCTTCAAGTCCAAGTCACTCTTCAATCTGGCAATCTGATCCTCGTAAGCCTCCTTGATCTTTCTGTGTGCCATCTCCAACTCATAAACGGTCTGTCTAATCTGCTGCATCTCGGTGGTTTGCTGCGTAAACTTGAGATCGTACTCGTTTTTGTGAAGTCTGAAGCTTGAGGCCTCGTTGCTCACATTCTCAAATTCTTCCCTGATGGCATCCAAGAGCTCGTTGAGTCTCTGGTAGTTTTGTGGTCTTGGAGCATACGACATTGTGTGTATGTGTCCCTGACTTTAAGGTTTCAAAGAGAGAAGGGGTGGTGGTGGATATAGTAGGTTAAAACTCTTGCTTGTGTACTCCTTTAAAACCAAACACGTTAATAGAGAATATACATATACCCTTCCTTAAAGTTAAGAGTGAATGCTTCCCCTAGTGATCACTTGTTGGTCGTTGTCTTGCACTTGATTTACTAGTCAAATACCCCCGTGTGTGTATTTGTCCTTTGTGTGTGTGTGTAAATGTGTGTTGTTGTTGTTGTTGTTGTTGTTGTTGTTGTTGTTGTTGTGTGTTTGTGCTATACCCGCCCCTGTTGAAACAACAAAAAAATGGTGGTGGATTCCTCTGTGTTTTTTTTTTTCCCCCCTCCCTTCTCTGTTCTCTCTTTTCTCTTGGTGTTTTTGGAAGG
>JAJMLK010000334.1:0-11596 GCA_030564145.1 Williopsis takata
TTCTCTTCAGTAGTAGAATTTTTTTTTATATGACACCTCCCCAAAATCGAAGCCGAAGTGCTGCAACTGACATAAGATTTCTCCGCCCCCATACAAAAAGGGCCACCCGAAATTTGATCCTTGATCGAAACTTGAACACATGGCTTTTAAAATAACAACGAAACACAAGAAATGAAGTTCTCACTTTTGCCATTGCTATCTGTGCTTGTTGCTACTGTGCTTGCTTCTCCAGAGATCACACACAAGGTGTACTTTGACCTCACCCAGGGCGACTCCCAATTGGGACGTGTGGTTATGGGTTTGTACGGTACTGTCGTGCCAAAGACCACTGAAAACTTCCGTCAATTGACCATCTCCAAGGATTCTTCTAACGGTTACATCAACTCTATTTTCCACCGTGTGATCCCACAGTTCATGATTCAAGGTGGTGACTTCACCATGAGAAACGGACGTGGTGGTAAGTCCATCTACGGTGACAAATTTCCAGACGAGAACTTTGACTTGAAGCACGACAAGCCAGGTAAATTGTCTATGGCAAATGCCGGTAGAGACACCAACGGTTCCCAATTCTTCATTACCACTGTTGCTACCCCATGGTTAGATGGTGAGTTGTTTTTGCTAATGGTCTTTATGATTCTATTACTAACGGTATTACAGGTCGTCACGTTGTCTTTGGTGAGATTTTGGAGGGTTTTGACGTTGTCCAGAAGGTTGAGGGTACCAAGACTTCTAGAGACAAGCCATTTGTGGATGTCGTTATCAGTGGAACTGGTGAGTTGTCTCTCGATGGTGAAGTTATCGCTTCCGTCACTTTGGATGACTTGGAACACGCCAAGGATGTTAAGGATGAGTTGTGATTGTGAAAAGGCATCAAAATTATGCTGTGGGTGTATAGATCATGGAAAAGTCTCTCTCAAGTTTTCCTTCATTGGATCTGTAGCAGTATTATAACAATAAGTGATGTTTCTCCATGGTTGAAAAGGGAAAAAGGTCACGAGCCCCTGGGAAAATTGCAGATTTCCAGTAACGAAAGCGAGAGCCTTCCCACGCAGAGCTCTTACGTCAAAACAACAAAGAACGAGGCCACCGGTGGAGGCCAAAGTGTACACAGAGGAACATGACCGACGAAATTGTGGATGAGCCGGTAACACCGCGTGATGTGCGCATTCTACATTTGATCCTTGCGGCGCAGACGATTCAGAGTTATGAGGATCACGTCCCGTTGCAATTGATGGACTTTGCACACAGTGAGTCTCATTACACCTGTTGTATACACCCAGCACTGTCAGACTAACAACTCTCAGGATACACTGCCGGAGTACTCAAGGACGCGGTGATATATAACGACCATGCTCGTACGAACAACGGTACGGGCGCAAATACGGGTAAAACCATCACCACCGAGGATATCAGATTAGCTATTGCTGCCAGAACAAACTACCAGTTCAACCCTGTAACGCCGAAGGAACTGATGCTAGAGCTCGCTGCAGAGAGAAACAAGCGTTCGTTGCCTCCAGTTGTTCCTGGCTTTGGTATGAGACTACCACCAGAGAAGTACTGTCTGACTGCTAGAGATTGGTCGCTGAGCGATGAGGAGGTGAGTACTTTGTCTTGAGAGTGATTGAATTGCCAGTTATCGGATGGTTAGCTCTGAACGGATCATAATGGACCACTAATAGAGAATAAGCACTAAATACTAACCCATTCCCATAGGACGAGCAAATGGCTGATAAGTAACCATTAAACGGAAGCTAAGAAAACGCAAACAAAAAAAAACCAACTTCACCACTTCTGATTTGTAGAACACATGCAAGTTTTAGAGAACAGCTAACACTACACCAAGTATTATAGCTCCTATTAACGCTGTATAATCACCTCTCTGCTAACCAAATCCCACAGCCCCGCGCTTATGTAAAACAAAAACGCCAAAATCCAAAAGCCAAAACGGAAAGCCGAAACATCAACAACGTTTTGGCCTTCATAGATCACGCACTAGCGAAGAAAAGGGTTTAACAGAACAAAGATGACTGTTCAAGCCTCTATTCCTGAGTATGTATTAGCATTGATGGCTACACCGAACAACTTTCACTAACAAAGAATGTAGAGTTAAAGAGGAGGTTGCGGGATCGTGTTTGGATGAAAGATCCTCGAGACTGGTCACTTTCACAGAGCTGGGACCACCGGACTTGGTATCCCTCACCAAGACTATCCAGGGGTCTCCTGACATGGGAACTTTTCTGTACTACCATGGTTTGGACAATTCCTCGTCCTCCGCTGTTGCTGCTCACTTGAACCAGTTGGCCAACGTCATTTCGATGGAGCCACAAGCATGGTTTGGTAAGTTCAAACATTTCAAGGTCACCAAGGCTATCTATGTGTCATATGATGTGTTTTCCAAAGTTGATGTTATTGTCGCATGCCATTTACCCGGTGCTGTTTCCACTTTTATCGATTCGCATGGCGATAACATCCAGGAGAGTGATAAGATCTGGCTAGGTGTTTTCGTCAGTGGTATTTTGAGAACATTGATCAGGGGCGAAGATGAAGAAGAACAAGTTCAAGGTGTTGTCGAATGCCGTACTCTCAATCCATTCGAATCCAAGAATCTTGCAAAGATGTTCTTCCAGGGATTTGAGGAGTTCTTTTTCCAAGGTCCAGATACGGGTTATGCTTCGGAGATCCAAACTCCAACTCTCGTTAAGAATTACTTGGTTGATGGCTTTCTCAAAGCTGTCGAGTTGACTGGTATGTTTGATGAGGCGCTTGAGGTTCTGGAAAGGCTGAGAATGAGAGAAGAATCTGTTGTCTCTCTTATTGTCAAGGTTTTGCTTTTGAAGGATGAAGAGGTTAAGGCAGTCAAAGTGCTATTTGAAGGTCTGAAGACGACTCCAAGAGATTCAGAACTTCTTCTCATCCAATCACAATTTCTCTCAAAGAAGGGTAAACTGCAGCTTGCTCTCCAATCTGCTATCAACGCCGTCAATGCGTGTCCGTCTGAATTCTTCTACTGGGCAAACCTCTCAAAGGTCTACTTGGAACTTGGCAACATTGAGCAATCACTCTTTACCTTGAACTCATGCCCAATGTCTACATATAGAGAGAAATCACATCAGAAGAGACTGATCCAGGCCAAACATGACCATTTACACTTACCACAGCCGCTCGATGTGATAATCCCAGATGTCAAGGCATTGGACACTGCAAGAGTTGCTGAAGAGCACAGGGTGATTGATCAACAGCTGGCAAATCTTCCAGCTGCCTCTCTGAAGTCTACATTTGCTAAGGCATACGATATTTTGACAGAAATTGTCCATAGAACCGGATGGGAAGCACTCTTGAAATATCGTGCAAGAATATTCGTTATGGAGGAAGAGTACCGTTCCAAATCTTCAAGTCAAACCAATATTGTTGAGCAAGATAATGGAAAGGCTGAAGACGGGTTCAAACAAAAGAGACTCTGTGAAAGATGGTTGGACAACTTGTTCATGATTCTATATGACGATTTGAAAACTTATACAATGTGGCAAGCCGAAGCTATTCATTTCCAAGCACAAAAGACAGTTTATGAGAAATTACCGCTGGAATGGGAATTCTTGGGTATGTGTGCCTTCAGATTACATCATTACAAAGAGGCCGCAATGGCATTTCAAATGGCACTTGAGAATAGATTCAGTGCTGTTTGCACTAGAAACTTGCTCAAGTTTTACCTTTTGGAGGCGCAGACTCTGAAGTCTAAGGTCGCAAGAGCCAGTCTTGTCGATGGAAATGGCGCATCAGTGGAATCTGCACAGCAAGTCGAGAGAAAGCTTGGAAATCTCGATGATCACATTATTTCTCTTGTTGTTAGACTGAATGCATGGAACCATCGTTGGTACAGCCAGTTTGCACCATATCTGATCAATGCTCTAGGATCAGTCATTGAAAGACAAGGCCTAATTAAAGTGAAAAATGAGATCAGTGCCGAGTTCTCAGAGGAAAGCGGTGTCAATAGCATGATGGATGGTTCTTTCAAATTTTTCAAAATGTTCAACAGAGTTGGTGCAGATGCCTAGATGATCTACAATATATAAAAATATAAAATGGATTGTGTTTTTTGCTCTTTCTTTTCTGAAAATTGTAGGATTAGTTGACCACAATGAACAACAACACAAACACGATGGTGATTCCTACAACTGCGGTTACAATTGCCGCACCAACACGGTCTTTGGCGGTAATGGTCAGATCTTGAAGATTTGGCGCACCCTCCATATTCATACCTGCTTCTTCATCACCTTGTGAAGAGCCTCCAGTAGAATGCGTATAAGGAGATGATTTCTCCACGTATAACAAGCTCTGTATCGTTTCCAACGCAGACATCTGTTCACCCAATCCATAAAATCCATCCCAGCCATCAACGTGCCAATTCATTCCACATGTGACACCATCTGTACCGCCTGAGCATGACTGAGCTGCAGCGAGTGCCGATTGTTGCAAATAATGGTTAATCACTTCTCTCGTTGCTGGCATCAACTGTGCAGTCAAAGTTAGGAAACGAGAAAGGTAAGCCTTGAAGGATCTTTGGTCGTTATTACACGAGTTTTTTCCTTGGCAAGCAGCTTCCCACATAACACCATCTTTGAAAAAGACATTCACACCGTTCAACAACAGCACAGCTCGTTCGTGCCATTTGGGGTCATTTGTGTAATCATACAAATAAGCACATCCACCGAGGAGCAATGCAGCGTTATAAGTCCACTGTAATTTGTCAACATGGGAACAATTTTCGTGCACTTTTGTGCCATCATATACTGTAATGAACTGTCCCTCTGTGATGTCAATCAGCCGTGCACCTTCTAACCAGTCCCAAACTTTGTCGCACCACTGAACATATGTGTCATTGCCAAGATAGCGTGCAAGTCGGGCGCTCAGTTGGAAAAAGGCACCATTTGAAACGGTGCTCTTGTAGTCATACCCACTGTTCCATTGAAAGATTTGCCATCTTAAGCCACCGTTACAATGCTCATAATCCCACCTTTCGCTCATAGTGTTGAACACTGCTTGTGCGAGGTAGAGCCACTGAGGCTCATCATCTGGTGGGTTGGTATAGTTTCGCTCGACAGCAGCCATCACAGTGAGTCCCCAGAATGCTTGATCATCGTTTCCTTCGGTAGTTGACTGATTTATAGGAACGTAATCCCATCTATCACCAACCTGGGCCAGTAAGGCGGAAGTGAGCATGTCATTATACTGGGTATCTCCTGTGTAGAACCAGTAGTCGAGAACTGATCCCCATGCGGCTCCTGATTCCCACCAATAATATGGAGCTGAGAAGAGACCAATTGGCTTACCATATTGGTTTCCTGTATAGTAATCCAACAAACCATTCACAATCACTGATGATGCGTTGCGTATAGTTGCAGGGTCATCCAACTGAATTGTGAGAGTCCAGACCCATTGTAAAAGCAAAGGTAAGATTGTTAACCAGTGCATTTGTTTATTTACTCTGTATGTATACAGTGAGTATCTTTCAATTGTACATTGTTTTGAAATGCGCTAGAAATTTGGTTTGCATTGTCCAAATTATTGGTTGGGACTATTGGCTGTATGGAAGACAGCAACTGCGGGGAGGGGTTGCCACAATTGTAACTTGAGAGCATATACTACTTGTTCTTAGGTTGGGATGTCTAGCGTTCATATCCACCGGGTGAAACGCCATCAGATTCTCTTAGACGTAGACAAAGATGCTAAAGTAATGCACATGAACACAATATTAATATCATTGTTATTATTTTTCTTCCTGGGATGAAGACTGTTTTTGTTTTTTTTTTTAACGTTGATGCCGGTTGAGGTGCAACGGAGCTCACTGTTGCAGGCGGCGATTGCCTGATACGCTCAAACGGATTGCTATGCTAGCTCAACTACAGACGACCCATGGTTAAATCATATGGATATTGACGGCACTCACCACCGGAAACATACAGTCTCTCCCCCCTACATACATACATACATACATACATACATACATACATACATACATACATACATACATACATACATACATATATATCTTCATATATATCTTCATATACATATATATATATAAGTGGAAGATAAAGGTGGACGATGAAGTCCGCAATTTTGCGTGTATCAATTCCCGGCGGCGTTTGAGAACTTTTGTTTTTATTTGCAGAAGGGAAGTGTGATCTGTCAGGCAATTGAACATTTATTTGAACCTACGTGAATGGGACTGGCTATCTCACACAACCCTCACCATAGTGTAACCACCAGTGTGATGTTCCTGGAGTCATTCTCAAGCTTGGCGTGACGGAATTATCATTCATCCATGAGAGATCTGTGATGCAGGTTGCCGAGATCCGCTTCTGTGATTTGCAAAATCGAGTTGCTTTCCCAATTCAAAAACACGGGGAAAGTATCTTGTGTAGATAATACACATTTGCACCCACCCACATACACACAAACACAATAAAGCAGGGGTACAAGTGCTAAGACCACAGTTAAACTTGATGGAAGTTGCTGTCATCGGCGCTGGTGGAGTCGCAGGACTGGCAGCGATGCGTGAACTTCTGTACACAGACCATGAAGGAAAATGCACTATCAAAGATGACAAATTCCCAGACCGGTGCTTCTTCAACGCTGTAGGATTTGAGCAGAAGGCTGAATTAGGTGGTACCTGGTTCACGAACAGTTACAAAGAGGATCCCCCAATGCCTTCACAGAGAGTAATGGACTCTCAACAGTACGACAACGTCAGAAAGATGAGGTCTCCGCACTCTTTGGTTCCAACGGATAAGGAACTACAGGGGTCATCCCCGGAGGCTCCAATATACAAGGCTAAGGATCCAGACTATTGTAACTGGTCTTCTGCAGCGATTTGGCCTCGCATGTATACCAATATTCCGGAATCTTACGCGCGTTACTCAACAGCCCCTAAAACTGACAGTTCGCCAAAGGGGCTGGCACCTTTTATCACCCATGAACAGTTGAGACAGAGGCTTGTGGAGTTTGGTGAGAATATCAAGGACAAAATTAAATTTAACACCGAGGTCTACAACGTGGTGAAACGTGGAGAGAAATGGGTAATTACGCTTAGGGCCAATGGCGATGGTGAAGTAGTTGACCACTGGTATCAACAAACATTTGATCGGGTTATACTTGCTCAAGGATCATTCACCATCCCGTTCATCCCTCATTTCAAAGGCCTAAGTGAATATGTGAAACAGCATCCGGATACCGTGATGCATTCCAAAAGTTATAGGGGACCTTCTAAATTCAAAGGAAAGCGTGTGGTGATTGTTGGTGGGAACATCAGTGCCATTGATTTGGGTCAATACTTGCAACCAGTGTGCAAAGAAGTGGTAATCAGCCGAAACCTTGCAAGAGAACCATATTTGCCCTTCATGGCTCGTTGTATCAACAGCTTTAGGAACGTGGAGTTGATCGAGGAATTCATTCCAGATTCAAAGGAGCTGTTATTAACAGATGGTACATTGTTAAAGGGCGTAGACCATGTGATTCTTGCTACAGGATATCACGTTGAGATCCCATTCTTACAAGAGGGGATTCTCCAATACTCTGTTCCTAAAAACTGCAAATTCCCGTCATCAAACTCTAGAGTGAAAGGTCTATATCAGCACGTGTTTAACACCGAGGATCCATCCATAGCATTTGTTGGAAAGATTGTTGTCCAGACACTGTTCCGTAACATGGAAGCCCACGCAGCAGCTGTGGTTGGTATTTGGACTGGTCAGAAACAATTACCATCAAAAGAGGAGCAATATGCGTGGGAGCAAATGAGAATGTCAAGTGTTGAAGACCATCTTTTTCACAAGTACGACATCTACAAGTTGAAAGAAGAGTTTTTTGATCAAATGAGTCAGTTCTATCTCGATGATAGACCAGATCCACTATGTGACCAACTATTAGCCTCCATGGATGAATACGAGTCCTCGTTAGAAACTTTTGAAACGCTGTTCAACGAGTTTAGAACCGGCAAGAGAGACTTGTTCTATGATTTCAACACTGGCATCCAAACCTTGAACTAGAATTGCCTATATTCGTTTAATTTGTTACAAAAAAAAAAAAAAAACACGTTTAGTATCTACCACCGTATCCATCACCTCCGAATCCTTGTTGTTGGTTATAGCCATCGTTGCGGTTTAGTCTGCCTTGGTTCTCGTAGTCTTCACGACCACCAAACTCCTGATTTCCGTATCTCTCTTGACGACCACCAAACTCCTGGTTTCCATAACCTTCTTGACGACCTCCAAGCTCCTGGTTTCCATAACCTTCTTGACGACCTCCAAACTCTTGATTTCCATAACCTTCTTGACGACCTCCAAACTCTTGATTTCCATAACCTTCTTGACGGCCACCATAACTATTATGACAACCACCATAACCCTCTTGTTGGCCACCAAATTTTGAAGGACGACCCTGGCCAAACTCATCCTGACCAAAGTTTCCTGGGCGACCATAACCCTGGCCTTGGCCACCAAAGTTTCCCTCATCGCCATACTCACCTGGACGACCCCCTGGACGACCCCCTAGTGGAGGAGGGCCACCTTGGTGATGACCACCATGTTGTCCACCTTGAGGAGGTAGCCCATATTGTCCACCTTGTTGACCATGTGAACCATGTTGACCACCACCAAGGATGCTACTTAGCAAGCCAGAGAAACCTGAAGACTGTGAACCTGGGTTTCCTTGGTTGTACATATGGTTACCACCCTGATAACCTTGGTTTTGGTCACCTTGACCATAGTTTCCACTTTGGTTGTAGTTAGAGCCTCCTTGGTATCCCTCGTAGTAACTGGCAGCCTGAGAGTTGTGATGACCGGCACCGGAACCAGAACCAGAACCAGAAAACATTCCCATTAGAGAACCAAGTGTGCCAGCTCCAGTCATAGCGGAGCCATAACCGCTTTGCCCTTGTTGTTGTTGTTGTTGTTGTTGTTGTTGTTGTTGTTGTTGAGACCCACCGGAATGAGTAAGCATAGAGGCAACACTGGATAACGAGAATCCACCAGAACCCTGACCACTAGAACCCTGAGAGGAGCCAAATAACTTGGCCAATAGTTTCAATTGGGATCCATATCCACTAGAGCCACCGCTGGATGCACCACCGGACATCAATCCACTCATCAGCGTGGAGGTGAGGTCACGATCTTGCGAATCACCGAGGGAGCGGGATGATGTTGTGTCCATGTTTTGCACAACGTGCGTAGACATCTTGTGGATCATGGCCTCGATCTGTTGCGACTCCTCTCTTGATGGGTTCATCTCATTGGCACTTTGCAAGTCCCCAATGGCACGCTGGTGCTCGTTGAGCTGGAAGAGGCATTGGGCTCTCTGAATCAAGGCCCTAGGAGACGCCTGCCCTTGATTGATAAGCTGTTCCACTAGTTGGAGAGCCTGCTGGTGGCTTCCCTGTCTGATCAGGTTGTCAATATCGTCAAAAGTGGACATCTTCGTATGCCTTACTCGGATGGGTACCTTAAGTGGCTGTGTTGGCATTGACGTAGTGGCTCTCTCTAGGAATATATTGTGTCTTGGTTTTGCTCGTTTCACGTTGATGTATATATAGCAAGCGTTATTGAAATTTCTGTAATAGGAAGTCTAGGTCGCTCTGATTTTTCATTGGATCTCGGAAAAGCTGAAGAGGAAAACAAAGACAATTGGAGAAAAAAGCACCGGTAGGGCAGTTGGAAGGAGATACGTGTGTGCCGTTCGAAAATGTTCAAGTCCACTGCTGGTAAGACCATTACCAAAGTCGTTCTCGGCTCTTCTGCACTGTATGCTGGTGGTATCGCTCTGTCGCTCCAGAACAATGCTTTCAACGAGCTCTTCACCGATAACGTCCCGTTCGCCGAGGAGGCTGTCGACCTCGTCGAATCCTTTACAAACTCCAACAAGGATTACACCATCCAGAACTTTAAGAAGAAGTTCTCAGACTTGGAAAAAACATTGGAAATTCCAAAGTCTGGTATCTTCTCCTCAAAGATTGACTCTGTCAAGGTCCAAGAGGAGGCCGTCGCCGACAAGGTGAAAGACGCCGTTACCAAGGCCAAAGACACCGTTGCATCCACACTCGTTGTGAAAAAGCCAACTTACAACTTGTCAACCATCTCTTTGAAGACTGAGGATACTGACTTGCAGAGAGCTATCGACGAGTTCAACTCTCTCGTGACCAAGATCAACGCGGGTGAATTGGGTGAAAACATCAACTTGTCCGCCGTGTCCGACATCTTCGCCGTATTGGACAACAAAGTCAAGTCCTTGAAGGATACTGCCACCAAGGAGTTCCAAGGAAGAGTCGAGGAGGCTGTCATTGCACACAAGAACCAACTTTTGGGCCAATTCATCACCGAGTTCAACTCAAAGGTTTTACAGATTGAGCAACAGCACAAGCAACAGTTGTCCCACGAGATTGAGATCAGCAAACAGGTCTTGGAACAACAATACGAGAACCGTGCCAAGTTGATCGCCATTAAGGCCAAGGAGGATTCAGCTGCTGCTGTGGCACAATCCTTGGAGGAGGAGCGTGAGGGTAAATACGCCCAATTTGACCAATTGGACAAGTCCCTGTCCAACTTGCAATCTCTCATGCTCAAATTGGACCAGCATTTGGACAATGCAGACTTGAAGGTTAAGTTGCAATTCCAGTTGAACAAGCTCAAATCCAAGCTTTCTGCCAACTCTGCCGAGAACTTGTCCCAAGAAGTGACCCAGTTGAAACAAATAGCACAAGAAGCACATAACGACGTTATTGTCAGTGCCATCAATGCCATTGACATGTCTGCCGCTGCACAGGGACTGTTGACACAATCGCAGTTGATAACAAGATTCAACTTGTTGGTTCCAGAGTTGAGAACTGCAGCTCTTCTTCCACCAAACGCTGGTGTTTTGGGCCATTTGGGAGCAAAAGTTTTTTCCTTCTTGTTGTTGAGCAAGTCTGGTAACGTTGAAGGTAAGGATATCGAGTCCGTCATTGCAAGAGTTCAGAACAACTTGGTTGAGAACAGATTGGACGATGCCGTTGAGGAGGTTGCCAACTTGAAAGGTTGGAGTAGAACTTTGGCCGATGACTGGTTGGTTGAGAGCAGAAAGAGATTGGAGGTTGAGTTCCTCGTTAACTTGATTGACTTGGAGTGTAGAACTCTGTACTGAAAGAAAAGTTTGTTCTTTTGGAATTGGAATTGGAAGTGGGAGGGAGAGAGGGAGGGAGGGGCGTTTCTGCTATATATTCATTACATACGAGGTCTGTTAGAGGACTTTCAAAATACAAACTGTTCTATTATGATGAACGAAAAGAAGATCCGTAGTGCTACATACAACACACACAAGATGTTAATAATGATGATGATGATTATAAATGATGATGATGATGATAATGATGAAGAAGAAGAAGAAGATGACGATGATGATGATAATGAGAAACGCCGTATATATTAAGCAAACAAGGAAAAAAAAAACACACACACCAGAAGAAGAACACTAATAGTAAAAGAGAAGAAACGTAAACTCCATAAGCGATTATATCATATATCTTGTTTAGTTGCGATATCAATATGAACCCCCTCCAAAAAAGAACGGGGGG
>JAJMLK010000335.1:0-11568 GCA_030564145.1 Williopsis takata
CCTCTTTTTTTCTTTTGCTTTTTTTTGCTTTTGTCATCAAAGAATTTATGGCCCAGTGGGTGTGTGGATGGATGGAGTTCTAGATTTGGTCACGTGATGAGTCACGTGTACATGTACACCTCTCTCTTTTTTATATACAACGACAACAACGACAACAACAACAAAAACGTTCCCCCCCCCCCCGTGTATTCGGTAAATTACCCTTTTCTCTTTTTTTGTATTTTGGTGTCTGGGTGTTTCTGACCTCTTGATAAACGACAAAGTGTAAAGTGGGGGGAGGGTTGTGAGAGATATTATTCCATTCGAACATACAGTAAACCCACGTTTTAATAGAAAGAGAGAGAGAGAGAGAGAGAGAAAAAAAAAATTAGAAAATAGAAAAGGGTACCCAATGGGAGTATTCACAGATCATCCACACACAGCCATCACGGAACGTGTGAACTCGATCGTTAGCGATGAAGAGTTGACCCCGGAGATTGAGATCCCTGAGTTGCTGGGACTCGTAAAGCTGCAGTACTACGGACCAACAGAGGCTGCTAGGGCAATGAGAAAGAAGTTGAAGTACGGAAACTCTGTTGAGAAGAACCGTTCGTTGGAATTGTTAAACCTGGTGGTGGTCAATGGTGGTCCAAAGTTGGCTGAGTTGTACAACGATAGAAAACTCCTTGAACAGTTGAAGATTATGGCCATTGACCAAACTTTGAACATCAACTTGAGAAAGAAGGTGATTGGTTACGCCATCATGTGGAACGAACAGTTTGAAGGACAGAGGGAATACTCTGGCGTGACGTCTTTGAAGAAGACGTTGCCAAAGGTTAAGAGAGTCAAGAAGAGAACGGACTTTATGGATGATGAGGCTCTTGACGATGAGGATGATGACGATGATGATCCATCATCATCCTCACATGCTGGCTCCTCCTCTCATGCATCTTCATCTAGACGACAACAACCTTCAAGACCATCAGGTCGATCCGTCAATGCCAATGACAAGTACAAAATCCCAAAGATTAACCTTGCTAAGGAGGGTCCTAAGATCAAGACCCTTATTGCAGAGGCATCAAAATCTTCAATAGACTTGACAAATGCCCTCAAGAGTATCAACAGATCTCGTGGTAAATTGAGCACGGATGATGAGCGCTGCGCACAGCTCTTTGAAAAGACTCGTATTATCAGAAGAAGAATCCTGAGATATTTACAGCTGGTTGAATCGGAAGAATATCTCGGCTCATTGATCCATTCTAACGAAGAACTGGTTGCGGCGCTGCAACTGTACACAGAGTACAGCTCTCACCCAGGACAGGATTCTTCTGACGAATATAGCTCCTTGAGTGAATCAGATGATAACGATGACGTCCAGTCTGTATCAGAGTCTTTGGCTTCAAGAATGATTGAACAACATTCAAGAAGCAAAATCAGCGCCAGAAATGACCCCTTCAGTGATTTTAACCGTGTGGATGAGACTGCGAATTGGAAGTGAGAAGTCAACCCTTGCGGGGTTTGATAAACAAGCAGTCGATCGATCAATCTCCACGTTATAACAACAACATTCTAAAATCGAACTGCTTTGTAGTTTGCATTTCGACGTTTTAAGTTTGAAAATACGCCCGTTATTGTTGGTTCTAAACCCCACTGGGGATCTTTGTTTGTTTTTTTTTTTTTTTTTTTTTTTTTGGTGTGTGTATGTGTGTGTTTTGCGTTTTTGTTCAATAATAGATAGGTAGTGAGTCCATCGAAGTACATATGTTTAATTGGCCGAGGCTGTGAAAGCAGGAATAGAACAATTTGGGCTATATAAGTTTGAAACAAAAACTATAGATCTATAATTATTGGTTCTTTATAAAGATTTTATTTCAAAGTCCTAAATTACTACATTTCAATTCTTTAACAAAGGGAGGGGGGGAGGGGGGAATTGATAAATAAAAAGGGAGCTTTTTATCAAATGTGTCAAAATTATTTCCAAGATGTTCCTTTCCCATTTTTTTTTTTTTTGCTTCTTTTGGTATATCAGAGATACGATAAATCGAGGTCGAGGTGTTTAGTCGACCTTGTGTATCTCAAGCATTGATCATTTATTTTTTTTCGAATATAAGACTGAGAAAGCCTGATATTTATTGAATTGAGTCCTCCTAAACGGCAATTAGAGCTTATAACTCCTCAATAATAGTCCAGTTTCTTCACGATGAGTGGGGCTCTAAGTTGTTTCGGGTGCATTCCTGCGACATTCACCACATAAGGTTCTGAAGTAACAACCTCCTGAATGCCACCACCAATAAAACACGAGAGAAAGATGATATTGATGGCTATCTAGATGAAGACGACTCAACAATCCATCAAGTATATTAGGAAATTCAATTTTTTGGCCTCGACTTATAAAGCGATGACACTGGATGAATGTATTAATGCTTTCACAACAGCCTGCATAAAAGTCTCTTCAGAATAGATCAACACCATCGGCTGAAATCACAGATATTGTAGTACCTCAAGTTTTCGCCAACTTTCTTTTTTTATCAAAACCCCATGCTAATCCAGTTAGGATCGAACCCAAAACACTTAGGCACGATGTAAAGCCCCGCTCATGTCATCCAAAACGGCCAACGACGCGCGCTTCCCCATGGTTTATGAACCAGTAAAAGCACCTCTACTAACCCTTCGTCAATGCTCTAGTAATCTTCAGCTTGTCAATCACAAGTAGCTGTCCCCCCTCCCCCTGTAAAAGAGCTGTGTATGCATTACAAAGTGTCCACCATAGTTAACAAAAATTATTTGTAGAATGCCAAAACTTCAAACCCCGAGTTGTGGGACATGACAATTTTGACACATTTTTTACCTGGAAAAGATTCAATTTGTTCTGCTCTGCTGTTTATCATCGTTCTACACCTTGTATTTGACACAAATATCTGTGGATTATCTACAAAAAAATTTGACAGCCGTTCCCTCCCCCTGGGATTCCGCAGAATATTTTTTTTTTTTATTGTTAGGAAAAAAAGAATATCCTGGGGAGCACAAAACCAGAGAAGGGAGAACCACTATAGGGAAGGCCAGTGTCACCCCCTCTCTAATACTACTGCTACAAAAGATCCCCATGATACCAGGAGGTATCCCAACTATCACTATTGGAAAGGATTCTTGTTTGAATCCTCCCTAATGGTGATAGTCTGTGGGGATCCGTGGAACCATGCTTCACCCACAATGAGGCATATGTGTCATTGTGGGCATGGGAAAGCTATACCAACTGCATCTGGTAAGTGCAATCCCCATGACATGGTTCCACTGAGTCGTTTCCAATCCTTTGAAAGAATTGGATATGCCAGTCAGTAGATGTGTCAACAGTGTCAACAGTGACAACATCATGGAGTGTCATCGAGATGTCCAGAGTACCTATCAACAAGGGCAGCTGACCAGGCTGACCCAAGTAACACAGTTCTGCGGGCAAGATCGAAAACTCTCACAACACTGACACCACTCACAACATTGACAACACTGACACCACAGACCACAGTGACAACAATGTCAAGTGTCATCGAGATATCCATAATACTAATCACGAGGGACAACTGACCAGGCTGACTAGGTGGGATAGTATCATAGACACCACAGACAAAAGTGACAACAGTGTCATCGTCTTCAACGTCATCAGGTATCATCAAGATATCCATAGTACCAGTCACCAAGGACAACTGACCAGGCTAGCCCAAGTAACATAGTATCACAGACACCATAGACACCATCGACAACACCGACCATGATGGCAACACTGACCACGATGACAACATTGGCAAGGTCGTCAACGTCCTCAAGTGCGATTGATATGTTCATAGTACCAATAACAAGAGCAACTGACCAGGCTAACCAAATGACATGGTACCACAGACAACACAGACAACATTGACAACATAGACAACAGTGATAGGACTGGCAACTCTGTCAAGTATTATCGAGATGTCCACGGCACTAGTCACCAAGGACGACTGACCAGGCTGGCCCAAGTGACATAGTGTAACGGACACCATCAATAACACCGACAACGCTGGCAACACTGGCACACTAACAGCAGGGACAACAGTGACAACGTCAGTGTGATTGATATGTCCATAGTACCAATCTCTAAGGGCAACTGACCAGGCTGACCCAAGTGAGACATAGCAGAAAGGAAACTATCGACAACACTGACCACACTGACCAAGCTGGCAACACTGCAACACTGTCAAGTGTCCTCGTAACATCCACGTACTAGTGACTAAGGACAACTAACCGCGCTGACCCAAGTGACATAGTATAACGGACACCATCGACAAGAGAGACAACGCAAATAACAATGACAACACAGCAAACAGTGACAACAGTGACAACATCACCAGTATTGTCAACCTTGTCGAGTATCATCGAGATATCCACAATACCAGTCCTTAAGCACAACTGACCACGCTGACCCGAGTAACATAGTATCACGGACAACATCGACAGCACTGACCACGCTGATCACGCTGATAACAGTCACAAAATTGACAACATCACCAGCATTGCCAAAATTGTCAGGTTTCATCGAGATGTCCAAAGTACCAATCACTAAGGGCAACTGACCGAGCTGACCTAAGGGATATAGTATGACTGACAACACTGACAACATAGACAACATAGACAACACTGACAACATTGTTGAGTGTCATCTAGATGCTCATAGTACCAATCACCAAGGACAACTGACCATGCTGACCCAAATGACATGGTACCACAAACACCTTCGACAACACTGAGAACACTGACCACAATGACAATAGCGGCAACACTGGCAACACCGACAATACTGACAATGTCGACAACAGTGACAACCATGACAGCAGTAGCAACACTGGCAACAGTGACAAGAGTGACAAGATTGTCAAGTGTTACCGTGATGTGTAATCTCTAAGGGCAACTGACCAGGCTCACCAAAGTAACATAGGACCACAAACACCATCAACGGCACTCACAACACTGGCAACATGACACCACTGACACCACTGACACCACTGACACCACTGACACCACTGACACCACTGACCACAGTGACAACAGTGACAATGGTAGAGACATGATACCTGTGTGTATTTATGTGTGTATGCGTGTATGTTGCGTGAGCTCTGGAGAAGAAAGGGAAGTGGAAGAAGAAGAAAGAAAAGTGGGAATCTTGGGTCCTTTTATAATTTTTTATCCCAGTGGTGACACAAAACCAACGTCTTTGTGTAATTTTGAAAAGTAAACATTGACGCGGGCGTAGACCGCATAACACCCGACTGAATAGCATCACCATGGTTACGCAACTTTCGAACCACAAAAGCAACGTCTTTGTTTAATTTTGTAAAGCAAAGATTAGTGCGGGTAGAAACAAAGTGACCCAATCCTCCATGGTACCATAGTTAAGGAGAATTCGTGCTACAAAGACTCCAAGGAAAAGGAGAAGATGACACAGAACCATACCTAGCGAGGAAAAAATTTGGGCTGAAAATTTTTGGCAATGCAAGGAGAAGGTATATTTCAATGTAATCCAATACCGTTGGAGATGGGCATATAATTTGCTTTGTATGGAATGTTTCCTTTGGCCGAAACCTAAATATAAATGTCGCTCAATACTTTCAACCCCCCTACAAACTAAGCTAATTAGCTCAAATATATACCGTCTAATATATAATTATTTTAATTTAATTTAAACAAATTCCTTGTCCAAAAGGCCCAACTTCGTCATTCTAACCTTGACAGCATTTCTGTGAGCATCAAGGCCCTCACACTTAGCTAGACTCATCACAGCGTGACCAATGTGTTTGAGACCCTCTTCCGAAACATACTGAGCAGTAAGGTGCTTCTGGAAAGTGGCAGTATTGACACCAGAATATTGTCTAGCGTAACCATAAGTTGGCAATGTGTGGTTTGTACCTGATGAGTAATCACCGCAGGATTCTGGGGAGTAAGCACCGACAAAGACGGAACCAGCGTGATCAACCAATGAAACATAGGACTCAGCGTTGGTGATCTGAAGAATCAGGTGCTCTGGTGCGTATTGGTTAGAGAGAGAAAGTGCCTCCTCGTATGTCTTCACCAGCAGGGTAGTGGAGTGCTGAATACACTTACGAACAATATCGACTCTTGGAAGCTCCAAGGCCTGACGGTGCAACGAATCTTCAATAGCCTGTAAAGCTTCTGGAGTCAAATCAACACCAAGCAAAATAACTTGAGAATCAACACCGTGTTCAGCCTGGGACAACAAATCAGAAGCAACAAAATCTGGGTCCGCCTTGCTATCAGCAATCACCAAAACCTCAGAAGGTCCAGCAGGCATGTCGATTGAACATAAGGCAGTTGTATCATTCTGAACGTACATCTTCGCAGCAGTGACAAACTGGTTACCTGGACCCAAGATCTTGTCGACCTTTGGAACTGAATGAGTACCGTAAGCCATAGCAGCAACAGCCTGGGCACCACCAGCGAGGACGATACCCTGGGCACCAATCTTGTGTGCAACATAGACAACTTCCGCGGACAAAGAACCATCTCTTCTTGGCGGAGTAGCCAAAATAATGTTCTTACAGCCAGCAACCTGTGCAGGAACACCAAGCATAATAGCAGTGGATGGCAAGACAGCAGTACCACCTGGAACGTACAAACCAACTGATTCAATCGGTCTGGCGAAACGGGAACAGACAACACCTGGTTTAGTTTCAACTTTCAGAGTTTCTGTATCCATCTGAGCAGCATGAAATTTTCTAACGTTATCAATGGACAGGTCAATAGCCTGTTTCAGCTCATCGCTGATGTCATAGAGCTTTGGATCAAACGGTGCCTTGAGCAACGGGGAGTCAACAGTAACACCATCAAACTTAGCAGTAAGCTCAATAAGAGCATCGTCACCTCTGGAACGCACAGCATCGATAATTGGGTTAACGAGCTTCATAATATTGCTTGTGGATTGCACTGGTCTTTTAAGAACCTTGGCAACTTCCTCTGGAGTTGCTGTAGCAGTATCCAAGACAGCCATGACGATCTTCTCATCATTTGCGATTTCAACCTTCGGAGTTGGCGCAGGAGCAGGAGCAGGAGGGGCAGTAGTCTCCTTCATGAACTTTGCCTTAGCATCGCCTTTTCTTCTGGTGACCTTCAGGCCCTTCAAGTCTAAGTTTTTCTCAATATCGGCCAAAGAGACTCCATTCTTAACACATCTGGTTAATGCAAAGTAGAACAAGTCGGCACATTCCCACGCAATTTCCTCCTTTGTAGTGGCCTCTGTCAATTCTTCGGCTTCCTCCTTAATCTTCGCAGCGAGGAGGTCCTCATCAGTGAAGAGTCTTTTGGTGTACGATCCCTCAGGAGCATTGTTAAATCTGTCCTGTAAAGTCTTTTCCAATCTTGTCAAACCTGAATCATTACCAAAACAGGAATCGGTCTCCAAGTGACAGAACCCAGTACCAGCCTGCTTCACGACAAATTTGATGCAGTCACCATCACAGTCTTTGTCCAAAGAGATCAACTCCTGAGTGGCACCAGAAGTAGCACCCTTGTACCAGAGACCATGACGTCTGGATTGGTAGACCCCAGCTCTGAGTTTGATAGCTTCAGATATGGACTCCTTTGATGAGTAAACGAGACCCAAGGAGCTGTTGTAAGTGTCGGTGACAAGGGTAGCATACAAACCGTCCTGTCTATCCGTAGTCAAAGAACTGATGAACAAATCAGCAACGCTAATCTTGCCCTCCTCCTTGGAGACGGAGAGTTGAGAAGATTTGATCATTGGGATCACTTGGGCACCAACGAGAGAGTTCACAACAACTTGGGAGGCGTCTCCAACTATGGATGCGTAAATAATTTTAGAACCATTGTCACAGAGAGCCTTCAAGTCACCCAATGGTGCAGACGATTGACAGATGTAAGCCCCAGCTTCAAACTCAGAGATCTCAGAGGGCTGTTCCAACTGAACGGCAATTCGGGCTGTTGGAACGCCAGCATCAACAAGCTCGTTATATTGTTCTCTTGAAGCAACGATTTGGGATACACCGCTGTTCAACAAGTCAATGACAATCTGCACATCGAAGGAAGTCAACTCGACCAAAGTCAGCGCAGTTTGAACTGGTAATTTCTTGTATTCATCAACAGAACCAACCCTGAAAAGAGCAGATCCTGTGATAGAAAGAGCTGTGAGCTCTTCTTGTGGCACAGAGGCCCCAAAGACTGGCAACACTGGGAAAGGCATATCGAATCTGTATCCTCTTCCTTATGGTGATCCTTTAGAAATAGAAACAAACTGGGGTTTCGGTTGTCACTTTTCCAACTGGTAAGTCCCCGAGCCGTTGACTCATGCCATCAAAATCAGAAAAATCGATCGGATGACTGAATTGACCAAATCGGGTAATTGCCTAATTAGGAATTAATAGGCGACGTGAGAATTCCTCTCGATGTTCTACAAAAACCCTCCCAAAAAAGACATGCTGTGTTGGAACCTATCAAAAGATATCATTCTCATAAGGACAATCGATACTGTCATGCCCCGTTCTCTCACACAAGCCACACCACTGCTTGCGCCCATTGACTGGGTCCTTTTTCTCGGGAACATAAACCTGCAAAGTCCCATCAATCACCTGTGAAATTACACTTGGTCTTTTATCCAAGCTTGAGAGAGACTCACGAGCAATCCTTGAGTTTCTAGAAGAGTCCTCCCTTGTTATATCCTGAAGGACAACAGTCTCAGAGCTGGAGTATTTTAACTTCTCTTTCAATTCAGAAATCTCTCTATCTTTGGTCTTTGCCTCAACTTGACGCAATTGATCAACCAATTCCAAATCAGATCTAAGTTCTTGCATTTCTTCCTCAGATGGACAATCAGCAAGTTTATTCTTTAATGATTCAACCTGTTTTAAGAGCTCCTTTTCATTTCGCTGATTCTGCTTCATAGCCTCCAACTCTTTACGAAGGATATCAAGTTCACGGGAATCATTGCGCGCTTTTAACTCTGTCAATTCTTCTTTTAAAATCTCAATCTCTAGAATCTTCTCTTCGAGATCAGCATTCTTCTTAGCTGCAAAGTCCTCCTCTGAGGACTTTAACTTTGTGACAAGTTCATCGATTTGTTGTTCCTTAGTAGAAAGCTGCGTCTCAAGTTTCGTTTTTAGATCCGATAAAGAATCCATCTTCCCGTTTTCAACCAACGCACTTTCCAACTTCTCAGTAAGAGCTTTGATTTTATCCTGTGCAGCCGCTAATTTTGAATCCTTCTCCTCCAGCTCTTTTTGTGCGAGATCCTGGACAGTAGAAAGCTTTTCGCTTTGTTCTTCAATCAAAGAATCCTTCTCATTAAGACCTATGTGTAATTTTGAAAGTTCCTGTTCAAGAGCATTGTACTTCTTCTTCAAATCCTGGTCTTCGGAATTCTTCTGCTTAACTATGAGCTCTGTTTCTTCAAGTTTTTTGTTCAAAACTCTAACATTCTCCTCGTGAATCTTCAAAGAATCCAATTTCTCAGCCATTTCATTCAGTTGTGTATCCTTCGAGGCCAATAACTCCTTCAACTTAATGAGTTCCCCTTCTTCTAAGTCTTCAGCACCTCCAGAACTTTGAGTTTCAGCAAGTTGAGTTCTAAGATCGGTGATGATGCTTTGTTTGTTCTCCAATTGGAACTCCAGTTCTTGAACTTTATCGTTGACCGTGTTGATCCTCAGTTGTTTCTCCAAGTTGACAATCTGTTTCTTCAAAGAAGTGATTTCCAAATCATGCTTCTTTTGTAAATCATCGGGCTTTTCCGTATTTGATTCCTGCTTTGAACTTTGTGCAGATGCAATTTCCAACTGTTGACGCAAATGAAGAAGTTCATTGTCCTTTTCATTCAATGACGATTTGAGAAGCTCATTATCCTTGATGTGTGCACCCAGCCGAGTCTCGACAGACTCCTTGTCATTAATGTAAACCTCCTTCAGTGTCAGACTTTCCTTATTCAAAGACTTAATCTTCGCTTCTTTAGAAACAACATCGTCTTGTAATTGCTTGATTGCTTTAACTTGAGTCAAATTAGTCAACTTCAAATTTTCCACTTCTGTACGGAGATCATCAACTTGTTTATCACCAACGACTTTCCCAGATTGCTTCTGCTTGTCATAGAGACTTTGCAAATCGGTCAATTTCACCTGGATTCCATCAATGATTTCCTGTTTCTGAGAAAGTTCCTCTTGAAGCTTCTTCATTTCAGCAATGTATAACTGTTCATTGTCATTGACCTGTGCCTCAACTTGATCAATGACCTCCAAGAGTTCTCTCCTCTGTGATTCATACAGACGACGCTGATTCACTAACCGGTTTTCATATATATCTGCACGCTCCTCTGCATCCTGTATTCTCTTGTGCGCCTTGGATTGGGTCTTTTGCAATTCAGTTAATAACTCATTATTCTGATCCAGGGTCTCCTGAGTCGCTTGTAACCTCTTTCTAAGGTCAGCGGTTTCTTTAACCAAGTTGTCACGCTCAGCCTCAATGATGACCTTTGTATTCAATAGTCTTTGCAATTCAGACTCCATAGCACTCTTTCCAACGGGTGATACCTGGGATAGTGGTGACACCTTTTTCGTCTTTGGAGTGCTCACAGCCATCGTTGTATTCAATGGGGGTGTTGAATTATGGGCACGGCCCTCAACCTGAGAAGAAGCCGGCTTCCTCACTATACTTGTTCGCCGTGATAATCGCTTTTCCGTCAATGGTGTCTTTGAGGACAGTGATACAGGAGTTCCTATCATGGAGAGTCTTTTGCCCTTATCTGGTGTACCAGATAATGTTGCCAGAAGCTTGTCAAATGGCATGAACAATCCGGCACCCGGTATAGCGGCAGTGAAGTACTGAGTTCCTTGGAAGTCACCATTGTTCTTACCCAGGTGGGGTTTGTCAATAAGCTCGAGACCAGCGAAAGAGCCCTTCTTTCCATTTACTTGGCCCACAAAACGAAGTGTCACTCGCCCAGTTGATGGAAGGGTCAAAATGCTTCCCACTGAGGGCTCAGCACGGCGGAGCAGCGGCGTTGGCGTGCTGGGGACTTCAGAGTAGCGTCTCATGTTGGAGAAGCAGTGAAAGTTTGTACGTTTGGCCTGAGTGGTCTGAGATGGTGTGATTTAATTTATGGACTTCGCTGTGTTTACGTTTTTGGTTTTTGGGTTTTTGATTCAGGCTTTTTTTTTGTGTTTGTTCGATGCGGGAACAACGACGGGCGTTGGAATGTGGCATATTGGATCAGTGTTTTTTTTTATTTTATTTTTGTTTTTGTTTGTCATTGATCTTTGTAGACAGTTCCGCTGTAAAGCTGGATATCATTAACACTAGGTTGTTTATAGTAAGGAAGAATTTTAAGCCAGAGTCACTCACAAATCTTTTTTTTTTTTTTTTCCTAGTGTAAGTGTTCAATTATACGTTATAAACAGTATAAACAGTTCGAATTCCAATTCAGCAATTCTTATGTGGTTCTAGTGTTCCTAGTTGTTCAAAATCTTTCGATAGTTCTGGTAGCTCTGAAACTTCTACCTTTGTTCTCCTTATCCACAGTTCATAGCACACCTTCACATTATACTT
>JAJMLK010000336.1:0-11507 GCA_030564145.1 Williopsis takata
GGGGGGAAGAGGTAGCTTGTTGTTGTTGTTGTTGTAGTAGTAGTAGCTCATAATCTACATATGCCTATATTATACCTTTCCAATGGAGCAAGATCTCACCCAGAGAGATCTCGTAAAACAATAAACAAACAAACAACAGACAAAAAGAGACCTGGAAAACTTTAACATGTAGGGCCGAAACTTTAAAAAAAAAAAAAAAAAAAACTCAATCGAAATCCATGCCATTTTTGGCTTCATGTGGTGATTTAGCTATGTTTGTAGACTCGTCATATCTCTATATAGTGTGTTATAAGTTACTATAAAGAGAGGGGTTGGACATGTATATAATATATATAGTATATAACATATACACATCACCTGTATATGTGTATGTGTGTATGTGCCATTCCAGTCTCTAGAGAAGACCACCACCACCACCACCACCACCACCACACATATATACAATACAAACCAGGATCTCAGACAAGATTCCCCTTGTAGTAGCAACTACGGTTGTTTGTTTGTTTGTTTGTGTGTGTTTGTGTGTCGTCGTCACTCTTTAAAAGCCAAGAAGAATGAATTGAATGTGGTCTGGTCTGGCCGAATAGAGAAAGAAAAGAAAAGAAAAAAAGAACACACAAACATACACATACACCGGTTTTTTTGGCAGTAGTCGCCGCCACTATACCGTCGTCGTCGCTGCTGTCGCCGCCGCCGCGTGTGGGCGTTTTCCCATTCTCTTTTTTTCTTCCCCCCCCTTTTTTTTACAGTCGTCGTCTTGAGGGGGGGGGGGGGGGGGTTTTTTTTTTGTTTTCGTGTGTGTGTTTTTTTTTTTTTCTTTTTTCTTTTTTTTTAGGTTTTTTCTGTTTCAAATAACTTTCTCACCAATTCCCACTTCTTCTTCTTCTTCTTCTTCCTTCCCCCTCTTTTCCTCTTCTTCTTTTACTTCTTCTTCCTCCTCACGCAGACTATAAACGTTCTTCTGTTCCTTCCTTTACACAGAGAAACACTAGCTCAAGTCAGTCACTACTACAAGCACAACACCAACTACTTTGTTCACTCTTTTATTCACATCTCTCTTTGTCAAGGATACCGCTAGAAATTAAACCAACTACTACTTACTACTACCCACTCCTTTATTACATCTATATCTATTTTCACGATGCTGTTCTCCTCTATGATGAAGACAGCTGCTGTCGCCGCCACTTTGGTTGGTTCAGTCTTTGCCGCCCCAGCTGCTGCTGCTGCTGCTGGCCACGTCCACAACGCCCACAAGCGTAACCTCGTTGTTGTCACCGACACCGAGATTGTCTACGTCACTGCTGATGTTCCACAGGTTGTTGGCGGTGAGTCCACCACCGTTGTCTTTTCAGACGTCAACACCGCCCTCGGTGCCTCCATCTCTGTCTCTACCACCATCCAGTTGCAGAACCAGGTCAACACCGCCGCTTCTACCGAGACTGCCGCTCCTGCTCCAGTTGCTGCAACCACTGCCACTGCCGCTCCTGCTCCTGCTCCCGCTTCTTCTGGCAACTCTGGTTCATTCACCTCCGGTAAGGGTATTACATACTCCCCATACACCTCCACTGGTGCTTGTAAGGCCCTCAGCGAGGTTCAATCCGACTTGGCCCAGTTGACCGGTTACGAAATCATCAGATTGTACGGTGTTGACTGTACCCAGGTTGAGAACGTCTTGCAGGCCAAGGCCCCAGGTCAGAAGTTGTTCTTGGGTATTTACTTTGTTGACCAGATCGCCGCTGGTATTTCCCAGATCGCCTCTGCCATTGAGAAGTACGGTTCTTGGGACGATGTCCATACCGTTGCTATCGGTAACGAGTTGGTCAATGACGGTGCCGCCACCGTTGAGCAAATTGCCTCTTATGTCTCCCAGGGTAGATCTGCCTTGACTTCTGCTGGTTACTCTGGTCCAGTCGTCTCCGTTGACACCCACATTGCCACCATCAACAACCCAGGTTTGTGTGACATCTCTGACTACATTGCTATCAACGCCCACGCCTACTTTGACTACAACACCGTTGCCGAAGATGCCGGTGAGTGGTTGTTGTTGCAAATCCAGAGAGTCTGGTCCGCTTGTGGTGGTTCCAAGTCCGTTTTCGTCACTGAGACCGGTTGGCCACACCAGGGTGACACTTATGGTGTTGCCATTGCCTCTCCAGAGGCTCACTCCGCCGCTATTGCCTCCATCAAGGCAACTTGTGGTTCTTCCGCCATCTTGTTCACCGCTTTCGACGACTTGTGGAAGGCTGACGGTGCTCAACACTGTGAGAAGTACTGGGGTATTTTGTAAAGATCTACAAGAGTATCTTTATTTCCATAACTTGATACCAACTCTTGTTTCCTCCTCTATATCTATCTATCTTTTTTTTTTCTATCTTTTACGGTTTTTTTTTTTCCAATTTCTAAGAAGGTTTTGGCACCGTTTGACCTGTGTCTTCTTTTCTTCTTCTTCTTCTTCAATTACCCGCCCGTTTTATCTATATTACTTTTACATTGTTTATCCCACAAACTTTTTTTTTCCCCTGGGCATATTATGCCATCTTTTCTATTACTACAACAGTTTTGTAGAGATTTTCGCATTTCATCGATGATTTTATTGCCTACCTTCTCCCTCTGAATCCACCACCACCACGGCCTTGGTCTGAGAATCCACTTTGCCTAAACGCCTCGTTCTGATCATTGAGTGCTCGACGACCTCTGTATCTAACACTATCTCTGTAGTCTGTTTGCTCGTTGTCATCCTTGGATCCACCAGGGCCAGAGGAAGGACTCCTCTCCCTTCTTGGTGATCTAGAATAACGTCTTGGTGACCTCGATGTAGCTCTGTTTGGACGGGGAGATGGTGGTGACCTTGAAGGCGTGCGTGAGTATGGACTTGGCGTGCGCGAATAACGACGTGGTGACCTTGATGGTGTTCGGGAATAATAAGGACTTCTCGATCTGGACCTTGATCTAGAGTACGACCTCGATGGGGTGCGACTGTACGATAGAGATCTTGACCTGGAACGACCGCGTTCGCCTCTTTCCCTCTCTCTCTCTTCCAATCTCTTTCTCTTGATAGCATCGAGCGAATCTCTCATGTCATCTGTCAAGATACCCAATCCAATAGCTGTGAAGTAATTAATGGAGAACTGAAGGTGTTGAGAATCATTCTGTGGGAAAATTCCCTTGACAAACGGCTTGATGTAATCCTCGTCAAATCTTTCCTTCACATGAGGAATACCAAGCTCTTCAATGAGCTCTTGGAACACAAACTTGATAAAGATTCTTCCTGCGCTGGATGTATCAGTCTCTGTAAGCTTAATACATTCCAATGCCTCCCAATCTAACGCATCGCTAGCCAATAGATGGCCCCAGAATTTTGAAACGTTTCTCAACTGGTTGGACTCCAATCTATGAATAGTCTCATAGCACTCTTTGAATATCTCACGGAAACTCTTGGACCACGATTGTGATTGTCCAATTAACTTATCTCCAGTGGTACCGTAGTACTTAGAGTAAGTACGCTCCTGTGAACAGGCCTGCATTAAGATCTCCACAACTCGAGGCTGTTCCTCAACTTTGACGCCCATTTTCATAATTTTGTGAACAGCTTCATCAGAGGACATGGACCCCTTGAGGATGAGATATATTGCCTTACGGAAGTTTGTCAAGTTTGTTTCGGTCAAATCCTTGATCTTCGTTTGTGGTTGTGGAGCTTGGATTTGCTGTTGGTCCTCGATTGTCTCGTGGCCAGCGTCACTAGCATACTCCTCGCCATCATCTTCTGTTGCTGCAGGAACACTAGCATCTTTCACATCTTCTGAATCATCTCCGAGAATCTGTTGGCGCACTTTGTCATAAATCTCTTCACTCTCGTCATAATTTGGATCAGCGTTAAAAACATTCAAGTTATCCTGTGCCTTTAGTTTGTCATCTAATCTTACTTTATGGATGATTTGATCCTCCTCAGATACCAAATCAAGACCAGATGAGATTATAGGGAATTCCTTGTATCCGTCTCTTCGTATTTGGAACAGGATCTCAATCATATATTGAGTTCTTTTTTCAAGTTTTCCCTCTTGTAATAATACTCGCAGCTTTTCGTACACCTGAGAGACAGCATTGGGACTAACTTGAGACAAGAGTAGTCCACATTGCTTCATTATACCACAGCAGATGTCTACTGAGTCTTCTGTAGGGTTCAGCAATAGGAGGTGCAATATTTCGAGGATGATGATCTCGTGACAAACCTGTTGGTTACACAGATGTGCCAAAAACACCGTTGATGATTGACAGAGGACTCGATTGTTTCCCTTGAAGGCTTTTCTAAACTGTAGGACAAGTCTGGCAATGAGCAAATCTCCGATTTGGGGGATCTTGCAATTCAATGCTGCAACAAGAGCAGCATAGACTGGAGTAAACGACAGTGCCTCGCTCTGTGCCTTCATCAACGTACGCACAAGAAGGCCCATTCCCCTGTGCAAGTTCAGTCTGATCAGCTCCTTGACAATGATCTTAATGTTTGCCTTGTTTGCCTTGTTCACAGATCCGTTAATATGCTTCTTCAACTGTTCCCAGTGCATCTTCTGCATTTCTATGGAGCCCTTTGCAACATTGAACTCGGTCAGTAGCGCGCGTAATTTGGCTGGAGGAACATATGTTCCACTCTCAGAGAGTCTTTTGAGTCTGTAATACTCAGCTTCCGGAGAGTTTCCTTCTTCTGCAACCATTTTGGTGTTGGCTTCGTTCCCTTTCCTTGCCCATGGGATAAAATGCTTGCTCGCATCTTTGGGAAAGTTTTCACAATTTTGACAACAACTGAAACGACAGAAGGGTAACAAAGGAACAATTGACAATTGACAAACCACAATATGCCCCAGTCGGTACTTGTACTACTCGAAGACTACGCTTCTGCTCACTCCTATGACACGCTGCTCGAAAAGGCAGCCAGCTTACTGCCAGAAGATGGACTGCTGGATATCCTCGTTACCTCAAAAATATCACATTTAAAGGTGTTGGACGGAGTTCTCGCCACGACGTACACATTGTGCACAGAAATACTCCAACGCATTGGCAAGTCATCGGTATTTGTTGCCATACTGTATAACGAGCATTTTGAAGAAGCTCCACAAAACTGGGAGAGCTGTGTAATTGACCCATCGGATAACTCTTTCAACAAGTGGATGTACAAAGAGAAGGAGCTTCTTGAAATCCATCCAGTCCAAAGATCATCACAGATACCACGAAATATTAAAAATGACGACGATTATAGTGAAGAGTCCATCCACGAGGTTTCTGCTGTTGGTGGAACATTTGATCACTTCCACGATGGCCATAAGATTCTGTTAACAGCGGCAGCCTTTGTCACGAAGGGAAAACTAATTGTTGGTGTTACAGACCATGAGCTTCTAAAGAACAAGAAGTTTCCTGAGCTTCTACAGAGTTATGACTATAGGGTACATGTGATCAAAAAGTTCCTCGCCAGGATTAAACCAAATTTGGAGATTGATGCTGTGCCAATCCGTGATGTTTGTGGTCCAACAGGTACAATTGCTGATATTGATGCTCTCATAGTGAGTAGAGAAACCATCAAGGGTGCTGACTTTATCAATAAGACGAGAAAGGAACGAGGTTTCAACGAGCTAAGGGTTCATGTCGTCAATGTTATCGGAGGTGAAGAAGACGATGGATTCGAAAATAAGCTCAGTAGTACGCAACTGAGAAAAGAACAATGGGAGTGGTCACAACGGGCAAAGGCACTGGAATAGTCAATTGCCAAATTTTTAGTTCACACAACTACTTGTTAAAAGGGACGAATTCGTAAAACATAAACCATTTGAATTTGATTTTGATTTTGAAACCAAACCAAAACCATCCACTATTTTCGAGATGCTGTGTAAAAATATATAAACAAGAGCTTATCTGATGGAGATACCACCACCTTGGTGAACACCCATACGACTAGTACGATCTGGTAAGTCGAGACACAGGAATTCATCTTCAGACACATCATCGTAGAGCACAATATCATCATCGGTCATGTACACTGGTACCCGCTTCTGCATGTCCCATATGCACAGCTGTGCCTTTGAAAACTCCTTTTGACCCAAGCCCAACTTCTTCTGGAGTCTCTCTCTGGTTTTCACCAAAGGCTCACCGGGGAGTAATTCAAAGATGAAGGAAATTCCATGAAGATTTGATGGAACTTTGTAGAATTGAAGCACTGCCACTAACCTAGACAGTGGGGTTCCATCTTCATCGCTAACAGCCTCGGCTTCGTCGTCGTCGTTGGAAAAGTATCTATCATCAAGAATTTTTTTCTCTTCTGGTAGCAATGCTGCAAACAATTGAGTACCTTCTTCTGGGAAGATCAGGTCCATGTTTGGAGAAATCACCTGGCTAAATTTGCAGTTATGATTGGTCCATAACAGCACAGAGGATTTCTCCTCCTCTGAGAAGCCAATCTTGGCAGGCATCTTGTCGATCAAATCCATCGCAGTGCCGTCTCGCTCAATCAAGAAGTCGTAATCGTTGTAGTGGCAATATCCAGATGCTAGCCAATGAACCCTCACAGCAGTCATGTTCTCCAATTGTTTCAAGGCAACGCTCAATATCTCATACTCAACCACTGGGATAGCATCTGCAGGGAGGCCCTTCGGAATCAGATCGTAAACAAACATCTTCGAATGCATTGGAATTCTATGACCATTGTAATTGGCAAATATTCTCATACATCTTGGGTCCTTGCCTATGGCTTTACCGATTCTGGTTGCCAGCTCCTCATGTGTTGCCAGTTTTGAAATCCATAGGTCAAGTGCTTTTGTTTCCGGAGCATTGCCAACCACGACGAAATCATCGTCAGATGGTTCACCGAGTGACTGGACCTTGATGTGAATTCTGTATGCCAAAAAGGAGTAATAATCTGCTGCAGAGCGGTATAATGGATAAATATCGCTCGTGTCTGTGGATAGCAAATCTCCTTCTGGCGGCGTACTCTTTTGAACACAGAGGATATCACCATTCCCCAATTCGGATTTGTAGAAACTTAGTGTTGTGTTCACCTCTTCAATGGAAGCTTGGTTGATCTCTTCAAACAATGACAAACTGTACTCATCAGGAATCTTGAGTGCATATTTCATGGCTGGAATTGCAGACTCGATTGAATCGTCTTCATTCACAATCATATGTGTCATTCCTTTCAAAGTTTGAGTGGTCACGTCAAAGAATTTGAGGAAGATCAACAATTTGGTGGATTCAATAACATGCTCATCCTCTTGAAACGTTGTGGTATCTTCCTTCAATTTCAGTGACTCTGGCACCGTAGAGAACAACTCCAATTCGGGCTGTTCGATCCAAATGTTCATCTGTGCATACTTCTTGGAGAACTTCGATTGGAACAGATCCTCCACGGTCATATCACTGATATCCAACTGCGATATTGGTCTCAGAGTATGATTGCGTCTGTATGACATTGCCCAGAAGTTCACAGCGTCTGTGTCAATTCCCAATTTCTCCTTAAGCTCAGGGTATAATTCGATAAACTTCATTGTTTTCAATGCCTTGATTGAATATGGATAGTCTTCAGTGTCGTATAGATCTGGTTGAACAAAGTTCTTGTTGGCAGCGAGGTCAAATCCTTCATATCTCTGGAACAGCTCGTTGGTGAAGAAGTTGATGTTCAGGTATAAGTGCAAGTCCTCCATCTCCTTCTGCTTTCTTGCCAATTCCAGCAGTTCCTTGTTCACTTCAGAAGAGATATACTCTGGAACGTCAGCGTCCGTAACCTCTTGCAACACAGACTCAACTTCGGATCTCTTGATGTACACCAACATGTATGCACTCGTATGGCGACGAAGTTGGTACTGTTGCAACTTTGCTCTTGTCATCTTAGCCAGATCATTCTGTGGTATTGGATCAATACCAAAATTCTGTTCAAATGCCTCTCTTTTTGTCACTCTCCAAACTCTGTCGTCATCAAATCTGTACCATGCATCAGAGTTGTCTGGTTTGATCATGGTGTAATAATGACCTGTTGATATGTCTCCCGAGTGTACCAGTACACCGTGCAAATCATACATGCATTCCCCTTCGGAGTGTTCCAAGAATGGACTCAAGTCAATAGATTCAGGGAACTCATGACGGTCGTTAATCTTGACTAAGGAGTCATAGTCAAAGTCGTACTCAAATCTCTTCAACTGCAAATGGAGCACTGTTGGGAACTCTGTAAATATGACACCTTTCTTGGCATCTTGCAATCCGAAATCCTGGGCAGCGTATTGATTCTCACCATCCATAACCTCCACTTCGACGTAGTTTTGGAAAGATTCCGCTAAGTTCTTCAGGTTCTTCACGTTCAACTGGATGTCCCAGAAATCTTCAATTCTTGCAGATTCGTAATCCACGTTCATACACTTGATATAACTCTTCATCTTACCGACAAATGTCTTGTTTAAAACGTTCTCCACTGAAGTTCCTTTCATTCTTGTCTCTAATCTATCCATCAAGATTCTGTTCAGCTCTTGAACGTCATGTTGAGTGAACGCATCACCTGTATCCCAACCAAAGGACTTTGTGAGTTCCAAAGTGTCAATGGCATCATCTGAGCGTTGTAATTGGTATAGGATTCTCTGCAATGCCAGGGGGACACTATCAGTTGGAGACTCACCTTGAGTTGGAATCTGATACACGGCTTTTCTGAAACTCTTTGTGAAGAAATAGGACTGTAACAACGAGTTGAGATAGCAAGTTGCACCTTGGTTCTTGAACCCGACAAATCCAGTTTGCCTTTTGGAATCATAATCCAGGAAATTGTGCCAAAGAACTCCAGTTGGGTCTTTCAAAATTTTTACAAAAGCGGTAACGTTCAACTTGTCACCGCATAACAACGGAGCGTTAAACTCTCTGCGTGCACTGTGCAAATGTCTCAGATCAACAAAGTTTGAGAATCCCCAATCGGTGGCATATTTGGAGAATCTCTGATGAGACGTACTGATGACGCAGTTCTTTGGCTCACGAGGGTTCGAAAATATCAAGGTAAACTGTGCACAGACATACCATTTAGGATCGACTGGTTCCGACTCTCCCGTGGTGTCATTGATCGCAGACTTTGGTTGTGGCTCCAAATATAGGGCAACGTTGCTCTGCGCATTACCCTTAGGGAAGAGCAACATGTTGAAGTCATAGCCACCAACGGTAAAGACTGGACTTCGTGATTTCTCATCTTTAAGAGCCCTGTATTCGTTTATCTCCCATGTAAATGCTCCGAAGCAATCAACTTCTTCATCCTCTATAGCTGGGAGGATCTGTTCACTTGCAAAGCTGAAATCAATGAATGTTCCTGATGCGATGCATTGTTGCTTCATCAACTCCACAGGTGATAAAGGTTCGGTAGTTGTAGATGACGCCAACGATTGAATATCTGGTGACCTATAACTCATCATATAAACGTGTGGTTCTTTTTCTTTGTGTGTATGATGTATTTACTAGAGTTTGGTGAGTAGAACGTGGATCCAGTGTTTGACAGTTTCACCCCGAATGTAAGAAAGGAAAATAGGAAGACGAACAAGAAGAAGTGGGGGGCAAGGAAAAAAAAAGTGGCAATCTTAGGAACACAATCGATTATTGCAGCGGACTCAATGCCTGTAGTGCTATTGTTGTTGTTGTTGTTGTTGTTTCTTTTGTTTCTTTTTGCTTTCGGGTGATGGATGAGTATCTCCTATGTATTGTTTGAGGTCCAAGACTCGCAACTGCTCTCTGTGTGTGTTTTTTTTTTTTTTGTGTGTGTGTGTGTGTGTGTGTGTGTGTGTGTGTGTTGTTTTTTTTGTTTTCTGGTTTTTGTGTGTATTCTACCCCGTTTAATGTTTATTCTCAAACGATGATGATGATGTTTTTTTTTTTTTTTGTCTTGCCCTTTACACCTCACACACACAACTCCTTTGTTGTGTGATATATCCAATTCAATCCAATCCATCCATCCATCCATCCCCCTTTTTCTTTGGGGAATTTCGAACACCGAAATTCAAGGCCAGCTTATGCTGATGTAATCATATATATATATATATATATATATATATATATACAAATTTAATAGCAATTTGTAGGATTCGAACACGCACAAACATTGGACACTTTGCTCCAACGACTGGGGGCGGGCTGCTACTAATTTTAACAAAGATAGACGTGGGGGTATCACACCACACGCCATATAGTGGAGAGGGAAAAAAAAAAGAGAGAGACACAATCCGTGGGGGCCATCCCCAATCATTAAGTGGTCTTGTTTCTTTTTCTGTTCTGTTCTGCTCATTTATTTATTCCTGGTTCTGCAAGTTTTTCTGAAGAGCTATTCTTTGGGGCGGCGGATACCGGGCAGTGGCGTAGGTGGTTGGTTGGGATGGGGATGGGTGTGTGGGCTGAGGTGTGCAAGTGACACAATGGTGGGAAGGGCTAAATATGAAGGGGAGCAGGCAGAACCAAGAATACAAGTTTCCAGTTATGGTGTAGTGTAGTGTAGTGTAGTGTGTAGTATTATTTTTTAGACTGTAATGCAAGACAAATATAGTCACATGAAAAAAGAAGAGAGAGATCTTCACTCTCCACCTTGGTTGCTTGGTGGTTGTTGACTAGTGTGTGGTTGCATGCATGAGTTGCTCTCTGCCAGGCCCACCTCACCCCCGCTCCGCATATTTTTTTTTTTCCTTTGTCGCCACAACACAAACAAGTTAAACACCGCGCATGCGCAAACAAGACAAACCAACCCATATCCAGTTCATCCGGGGGAAGAATAGAAGGTGATGGTCAATAGCAACCCGGTGTACCCATTGTAAGGAACTAACGAACTAACATATCAAATCTCATAGATCCATCCATACACAACTTATCGGTGCCCGAAGGAGAGACATGGTATTCTGAGGTTGGGGCTGATATATGGGGATCGTCGGTTGGTTGTTATACACGTTTGTTCTTGTGTGTGTGTGTGTGTGTCTGTTACTTGGTGTCTTATGCTCGATACTACAAAAATTATTATTATAAGTCACTAGATACAAAGAACACACAAATAAACATATATAAACATATATAAGCATATATATATATATATATATATATAAGCATACCTTAGTAAGGTAGTAAACCACCAGGTGGTGGTTGCACTTGTGTCAAAGTCCTATCTTTTCCATCTGTTTGTGCCCCCCCCCCCCCCCCCCCATTCGGCGGTACAAGTTCAAACCTTTTGTTTAACCTCTCCGCTTAGCCTCCCAATTGTAAAGTAACAAACCCTAGTTAAAGGTACCATAAGATGGACTTACAAGTTTATGCAGTACATACTTCCCAACCACTTGTTGTAACTCAATAACTCAACTCAGGTGAGATCCTAGCAGCAGATGGCACGATGCTCTTAAAATCTATGCACTTATGCAGCGGTAGAGGCCACACAACATAAGGACGGATTCGGGAATGGCAGACACATGATGGTATCTAGAGCACTAGAGACATTGGGGGGCACTAGAGACATTGGGGGGCACTAGAGACAT